>JARJDX010024399.1:0-39367 GCA_030264735.1 Gymnusa sp. GC000175 | reverse complement strand
TCATACTGCCAAAAAAAGTATATAGGATCTATCGAAAATAGCAAATACACCAATCAATAATGAAGAACACAAGCGCCAAGCAGAAAAACCACAGTTCCACTGCACCATGTGGTGTACTTAGCAAAATGCATGACACTAAAAAACTATATTGGAGCATTTCTTAGCCTGAACCCCGTGCTTGTTATTGAACAAGGCGGCAGCCATTCTGAACATTTTCATTAAAACACGTTTGTTTAAGTATTTTTTATTTCAGAAAGACAGAAAGTCTTCCTTAGCGATCTACTCGCGATCACGGTTAAATATTTGCTTAATGCTACAGTGACCGTTGAGAGTGTGCTCGCCCTATCGTAAAGCGAGCTGTTCGAAATACATTCGACAGAAATTACCAATCAACAAGAAAGTAGACTAATACAACAAAAGCAAAATTAATAACCACCCTAATAGCAAGCTTTATTTGAACTGTGATTTTTAAAATTTGTTAAGTCTTACTCTACGATTTGCGCCTTGTTGAAAATACTTAGCGACCCGTTATGACCAATGTACACACGCTTTCTTGAGATAGCTGTCATGCGAAATCACAAACGTCCGCAAGCTCACCTGAGGTGGAACGTGCAATAAGTGGCCGTGAAAACGCCGAAAAAGCTGAAATTCATGACCGCAGATTAGTATTTACATATACGATACATAATTATTATAATTAAATTGTATATTTTCAATAAAAATTTCAATATAATTATAATTATAAATGTAGTTATAATTGTGATTATGATTAAGTTATATTATGATATATCAATTTTATAATTTATATGTGTTCCTGTGGAATTGCATGAAAATTGTACATTGATTTAAAAGAAATAATAATAAAATATTTAGACGTGGGTATCCAAAAGGGTCAGTAGCACCACTGATGCTTTAAGTAGTACTTTAATAAAAGCCGCTTTAAATAATACAGCTTATACAGATATTTATACTTCCGAACTTGAATGGATTGTGACTGAAAAATAATAAGCGCCGTGTACTTACAGTTTTGTATCAACAAACCATCCTTGAATTTTTTTGGCCCTTTAAATAGCGCATTTTTTGTGTAACACAATGTTTAAGATATAAACCGCAAACATTAGATTGAAAGTACTTCTAAACGAAAACAAGAAGAACTAGTTATTGTTAAATCAATTTATGTAAACTTCGCAAACCCTTAACAAATCAAAATGCAATGCTTTAAAACGATTTTTTATTTGAAACACAATTTACGAAGCAATTCAACAACGAACTAATGGCACCACTGATGCTTCAAGTGGTATTTCAACAAAAGTAAAAAAAATAATTCAAAAACTTCAACAGAAGGTAATAGAAATAATTCAAAAACTTCAACAGAAGTGATTGGAAATGTTAAGAAAACTTTAACAGCCAATGAAAATAAAGCTAAATATATATTTATAAAATTTTTAATACATGTTGAAAATACTTGGCATAAGGTGATTTATTATTTTATGGTAACTGGTTAAGGTGTATGCTTCCATGAATTTTGCATTGTAATTAGGAAAGAATAAAGATTTTATGAAAACATATTTAGTTTTAAAAAGGAAATATATAGGAATGTTCTCTTGTTTGCAAGTTACCAGCGTTGGAGAACAAGAGAAGACAAAGCACGCCAAAAGTGGCGTTTTCAGTGTTGGTATAAATTTGTTTAATATAACTGATAATCCTTATAAGGGTACATATTTTTTATACCAAAGCTGCGCACTGATAACACATTAAATAAAAAAAAAATGGCAAATTAAAAAAAACACAAAACATTAAAGCTAGGGATATCAAATGCGATATTAATATACGAACACCTATAACTGCAAGGGCTTTTAATAACAGTGTAAAAAGAAAAATATATTCTCGTAAGCTAAGGAGAATGGTGGGTACACAGTACACAAATCTATAAAGCTGGAGGCAAGCTCCAAGCAGAAAACCACATATCCATTGCACTATGTAGTGTACTCAAACATGAGACACTTTAAAAAACGGGAACATTTCGTAGTCTGGACCCCTCCTTGTAAATGACGCTTGAGTGTGCGGTGTGCTTGTCACTTCGTAAAGCGAGCTTTTTAAAAGTGCCTTACTGCCATGAGACAGAAACTAACAATCAAGAAAATGGTGAATTAAATTTGCGCCTCGCTCAAAATACTTTTCGACCCGTTATGACCAATGCACAGGGACTCTTGAGATTGCTTAAGTATCTTGGGGTGAACAGTGTATATGTGACCAATGCTTGAGAAAAATAACTCTGAATTTAGCAAAGGGTTTGAGTGTAAAACACGGATACGGGAAATCACAAATTCCGGAAGCTTACCTAAGGTAGCACTGCAATGAGTGGCCGTTAAAACGCGGAAAAAGCTGGAGATTATAGCCGCAGATAAGTATTTAAATATAAAATAAATAATTATTATCAGTATAAGGTATATTGTAAATATAAATGTGATGTCAATTTAATCATAATTATGAATATAGTAATTGTGATAATGGTTCAGTTATATTATCAATTGTATAATTTATATATGTGTTCCTGTAGAATTGCGTGGAAATTGTAAATTGACTTGGAAAAAATAATAACAAAATATTTATAGAAAGATATATTTTCGAGAAAACTAAAAATTTAAATAAAGTTAAAATCTAAATAATCCGCAAGCACAAGGGCTTAAAATAAACATCTCAAGTGGTCCCAACAAATCAATATATTTAACATTGACGATTTACGGTACCAAATATCAAAAGGCACAACAATCAAATTATAAAACATATTTTGTCACGTATAAAAGAAGTAACTAGTACAAGACACATTAACAATAATTCAATTATAAGAAAAAAAATGGTTAGAAACCAAACTTTTGTATTAGCAAGTAATCCTTCATACTGCCAAGAGAAGTATTTTTGACTTATCGAAAATAGCAAATACCAAACCGTGCAACGCTTAAAGTCTGCGAACCTTAATTTGATAAGACTTATAAGCGAAGCTAAAAAGAAATATTTATTGCGAAATAAATGTAAGCACACTGCGTAATCTCAGCATAAATAGTCTAAAGGCACAATCGTTGTTATGTTATGAACAACCCTCGTTACCCATAAAAGCCATCTGTTCAGACACTGTGTCTGGTAATAAAGACGGTAAGCCAGTTTTTTTAAGGACTTGTTTGGAATCTGCAGCGTTTAGAAGAATACCACAACATTTACAAGCCATTAATGTCATTAAACGTAAAACTCTGCAATATGTAAGCCATATAATGAAACACAGCAATCGACATCAACTTTTACAAAAGTAATGTAAAGCAAGAAATATTGAAAAAGAAAAGTAATGCAAGGGTTAATTACCCCAGGATAATTTCCCTAAATTAAACTGTAAGTTAGGGACCACTTTCGTATAATAGAAACAAAATGCAAAATTAAGCGGGAAAAATTTTAATTATCTTCTTCTCGTCTTTTTTAGACATTTATCTTTCAGTATTGGATATTATAGTCCTTTCTTTTGTCTCTTCATTCCTCTTGGTCTTAAGCCAACCCCCTTACATAGGTCTTATAGAGATGAGATGGAAGACCTATTGGTTATCCTAATCATACGTTATATATTCCTCTTTAAGACACTTGTTAAATAGGATTTGGAAAGGTTTAAGACTTGATTTCATTTTAGTCTTTAAATTGTTTGCATGGCATTCTTTCCTGGTGCTTTGCCCTTTTTACTTATTTCTATTATGGTGCATATTTCTATTATGACTTCTGGTTTGCCTTCGGATACGACATTCATAAGCTTTGGTCTGGGGACGTTTCTGAACTGTTCCTGGCTTGATAAGTATGGTTCCTGATAAAATTTACCTACTACCTTAATTATATCTTTTTTGTCTATAACTTTTTCGTCCGTATTTCGCAACTAAAGAATGACTTTTTTTCCTTTGAGAGTTTTTCTACTATACTCTCATTTTCTTCTATAATTTTTGCGGTAGTGTCTCCTTATGCTTATAAATATCTCTGCGTATTTCTTTTTGAAATGTTTTATTAAGTTCTTAAGTTCTGCTGGTTCGCATTGTTTGTGTTTCACATCTTTTGGACATTAGTTGTTTTATTTCTTTTGGTAGCTTTTCAGGCCTTTTTACATTAGCTGATGTTATTTCTTTAATGGTGTTTGTTAGTGCATTGTTTATCTCCGTTGCATTTCTGTTACCAATTCCAATTTGTGTTATTTTTAACTTATAGCGTTTATTGATTCTTAAGACAAGATATAAACCTCCACTTAAGAGTGCACCTTTTTTGCTTACTTGCCTTCCTTCGGTTTATTAAGAAGCCTACACCACCATGTAATGTGTTGTCGTTCAGGCCTCTTCGTCGTATCTTCGCCAGGCCTAGAATGTCTTATATTTTTAATGAAGTCTTCCTGTCTGGCTCTAAAAATTAGGTCTATTAAATGAAATGAAAAAATAATATTGCCGTATGATATAGTACAAAATTAATTGTTTCATATGGCAAATTAAATTAAAAAAGAATTAAAATACTTAATGACAGTAAGCAGCTTTATTCGTACTTATTTTTGTATAGTTGTTAAAAAAACATTGCCGCACAGTTATTAAAATTTTTATTAAAAATTAAATCGTTTTATTTATCATAGACCAGATTGTGCATCCTATAACTTGTCGCTTTTTAATTTAAATTTGTTGAGTACAAATATTAAGTTATGTTTAAAAAAAAACGAAAATAAAAAAAAACAAATCAAATTTAAAAGTTTATTAAAACAATAAAACTTGAGTTATGAAGTAGATATGTAAAATCAAATTTGATTTCTTTCATCTGCCTTTTAACATAAGCGTTTCTAAAATATAGGGCGTTAGTGATAACTACTTAAATTTTTTTATAAAATTAGTGCAGGGACAAATAAAATTTAAATAAACAACATGTTACGTAAGTTTTGTGTAAATATAAATTCGTTTAGGCTTACAAATCCAATATTAATTGATTTTAGTCACGTAATACAAATAGTATTGGGTGACAAAAGGCATTACTAAGTCGCCTGCATGTCATTTATTGATATTTTATTGTTTAGAAAAAAATATTCGTCATAACAGTTTATATACAACCTGATCTAATGGAAACTGATAATTTAATTTAACCTTCATTAAATTTATAACAGCCTTGAATTAACTGTCGTTTTCTTTAAATTGGATATGTCATACTTTAGTGTAGGGTTGGCTAGTTGTATTTTGGATTGGTCACAAACCTGTTCCTGGCATATACAAAGAATCATATTACCAAGTTATGTCGGTCTTTAACAATGTTCAGTAATCTTATGTTACAGTCATATAATTAAAATAATATCAAATCGATTAGGCAAATAAATAAGAGGGGCAATGGGGATGTATAGACTCCCTATTACTCCGAAACAATACAATGACTAAAATAAATAAAAAAAGAAATAAAGGTGTAAAGGGTCCTCATTGCCACTAACGAACAGACACTATAAAAATAAATTAAGACAATACAAAGACAAAACCACATTTCACTGATCCTGTCCTATTCAGAGTTTAACCTTTAGGCCTGTCTCTTCGAGAAAGAAAAAAAGGGCCCTGATCGACAAAATACCCGCGGCGAATTCCACGCATTCTCTATTTTATTATTTTTTCTTAATATTAGCCATATCTTGTTTTGACTTTTTAAATAAAAAAATATTCAGCACTATTATCGCTCTAATAGCCTATTATAAAATAAAAGTAAATAGCTGTGTACATGTTCCATTGAGGGGTTAAAGAGATTTCCATAAAATTTTAATGTATTATTAATCTAGAATCAATATTTATGTAATATATAAATTTCATTGAATTTTATTGTGTGTTTAGTTCTTTAATTTGCCTCGAATCAAAGAACTTTATTATATTAATAAGACATAATTTAGTATAATAATTACAACTTCTTTTGGATTTATTTTAAAAATTGTACGATTTTTTTATCAATTTAATTTTTTATGCCACCATAGTTTGAAAATTGTTTTTTAATTAAATTCTTTTCTTCATTAATTTATATAAATAGTTTAATAATTAAAAGAAGTTAAAATATTAGAATATCCTATTATAATTCGACATAAATTAAATAGGTTCTGAAATATCCTATTATGGATTAAAGCTGCAAATGGTTAAAAGGCAAAAGATACCGGATACCGGAATTCCGAAAAAAAATCTGCGGAAATTATGGATGTTTTAACTTAGTTTGTGAATTAGGGATAATTAATCAATAAATTTAATTATCTTCACCCTAGTCTGGAAAAATTTTTAGAGTATATAATTATCTTAGCCTCCTTATTTACTAAATACCTCAATGAAAAACGCATTCCCGAAATATGGAAAGAAGGCCGATAAATCCTATTTATAAAATATGAAACTCTCTTAGAAGATCCAACAAAACTACGCCATCCTAATAATTCCCTACACAATGGACTCCTATTCGAAAATACCTATCCCAGAAAATACTTTCTAGAAAAATTTGCCAAAAACTTCTTCAACTACCGCGTCATATCGAATCTATATATACCTTGGAATTCTAATGTACAACCTTAATACAACAAACATCCTACCACTAGTATACATCAATTTAGTATGTCATTTTATCATAACAAATAGACAAATATAACTGACTAATCCCGGGTATAAAGACTGAAGATCATTACCGCTTTGCAAAAATAAATAAACAAAATAATACAATAAATGTTAATAATAATGTTATAACTATTGGAAATAGAAATATGTTTTATAATATATTAGAGTGTAATTTAGGTAATGTTATGTTATAAATTAATATTATTGCTATTTTCTGTGCCTATTTAAATGTTATTAAAAATTAAATAATAAATTTTATCAACAGTGTTTTTAACTTAAATTTAATTTAGTAGAATTATTTTTCTTCAATATTGTGTATATAGAAAGCCAAGTTTTACGCTAATAAATTATAAATATAAATGCTAATGTTATGCTTAAAATAATCTTGAAATAAAAAAGTTTATTAAGAAAATTACGTCTATTCACGAGATTTCTTTTAAAAGACTTTATTCATGAAATTAAGATTGCAAAGTATAATTATGAAAATAATTCATAAATGCATCTTTAAAAAATATGACAATAAATTATGAGAATAAAAGGAAAGTCATAAATATTTAAAGGTTGGTGCAATTTAATTTTTGTTAAAGTTTATATTTTACGATAGACTGAAATTTCGAGTCGAATTGAACAAATGTATGGAGCTTTTATTTCCTATGTGAAATTGCATAGGAACGTAACTACCGGAAATGGACTGGAGTGACCACTAGAGTAACGGAAATAATAAAAAGGAAAAAGTTACTAACGTCATTTAATCCCAAATTTTACTTTAATTGTAAAATAATTAACAGAATTAAATAAAAAAATAATTACTCCTTTTTATTATTATATTTCTATTTTATTTAATTAAACTTTTATTATTTTTTTGTAAAAAAAAAATGATGTGCATTTGTTCGCGTAATATCCCTTTTTTGTGGCATGTACGACAAATGTACATTTAAATCCTAGATGGACGTATATTTATTTATAAAACAAAATCTGAATATGTTTTTGATCAAAAGATCCTTTTATGTCAAAATTGTGAAATATAGAAAGCCGGTCAGATTTTATATTCTTTTCGAATACTGATATAATTCTGTAGGTAGCATCTGTGAATCTTTGTCCAGTGATGTTCTTTTACAAAAGCGAATCAAATCCCCATATCTAAACGTGCCTACAAAAAAGTATAACAGAAATCGATAACTTTAACAAAGAAACAATTATTAAATAATAAATAAATATTATTAATACATTATATTTTACAAATATAAAATATAAATATAATATAAACTCTACTCAATAATATGTAACAACTCACACAATTAAACGCAAACGTGTCATTAACAAAAAGAAAACGAGAAACTTGATCAAAGTTAACTTCGACAAGCAATCGATTTTTTTGAAGATATTTATCCGATCTTTAGAATGAGGTGGATTCAACAAGGAAAAGAAGACCGAAGCAGATTTATTGCCAAACTCCCCTACTGCACCAAGCAAAACACTGACGTCACTTCTTCTTCTTCTGTATAGGACCTGGTCCTATTTGCTAAACACATTCAATGCCTATACTTCTCTGCTGACGTTGATACCCATAAATCTTTCCACGTTTTCGGTGGTCTAACTCTGTTTGGTCTTTGCGTCATTGAGCTGCTCTATCCGGGTTCATCTTTTCTATATGATCGCGCCAATATCTGCCTCTGTTCTTTGAAACTTTTGTACGTCAAGTTTTCGTCGGATCTGCTTAGTGGATTTATTTTTGTTTTTTTGGATTTCTTCAAGGTTGTTACCTCTGGATAGCCGATTGGGCAGCTGAATTCTCTGGTATATTTTAACATTGAATTCTTTCTTAATGTTCTCTTCGAAAAAATCCAAATTCCCTTTGCCCCTCTTTACGGGTTTGGGATGTGTTTTGGGTTTGGAAAGGAAGAAGATAAAACACATATTTCCCGTATCAGGCACTATGGTAAGGTATAAGCCCGCATTTGCTGGGTGACTAAATACCAGAAATCTATACCTTACCGGGGAGAAAGTACCTACCGCTGTACTTTTTTAACTAACCCGCTAATTTATGCGTCTAATCGTAGAGTTTTAGAAATCACCTGTCTGAGGATGCTGTGTATTATTTAGATAGACTGGGGAACACGTTTTTTTTTCAATATGACGGAAACGTGCAATGATTTATTTTTATTTTAGTTCTAGTGCACTGCCTTGTGGCACACATGAATAGATATGGCGGGTGAGGGTCTTCCCATGCTGCACTAAAAAATACACATATTTATTAGAAAAAAGTATTGTAGTCTTGACTAGACTGGATGTTTAAGTGGTAATTTTTGATTGGCACAAAACTAATTGGTATAGCTGATTAGACTTCGTATAATTTTTTTTCGTGTATTTTTTTGTGGTAAGAGAACTATTTGTGCTACCTTCCACTGTCTTGGAAACTATTGGATTTTTTGCCAATATCAATTATATATGGAACAAACAACATTGGCTTTAACCTTTAAACCACTATTCAATAAATCTCTAACAAATTTTATTGCAAAATAATACATTTCTCTTTGTCAGTTAATCTTCAAACAACTTTCATCAAACATCTGATAAACAATTTATTTCTAATTTCTCTAGCAATAATTTTTCAATCAATGCAAACAAAAGCTATTTGCACATCAAAGAATGCAATAATTATAGATATACTGTCGCCGATTATATCTAGCCATACATTATTTACCACAGATATTTTACAGCTGAAATTCTCTCAAAAATTTGTCTGATTTTAATAAGGATTAATGATCATAATTATTCTTTATTAATAATTTTTAATAATCGGAAATACATTAACCGGCTGATTAAAACTTGCTAATTCTATAAAAACAAATAAATTATCAAATTAAGAAGCATAAGTCTTTTTTTCTGATAATTTTTTTACAACTTCAAAATGTTGTACAAGTCCCTAAATGTATGGGTATGAATATCAAAATTTTTATCAAACGATATAATTCCCTATACGTATCAACTACTTATTAACAACTAACGTGCTGCTTTTTTTCTCTAATTTACCATTTATTAGACGGGTGTTACACAAAATGCAAATAATAAAAGAGTTTCATCGAAAAATTAAGTTTGAACACTTCTGATATAAACTATAGATTTTCTCACTTTTCAATAAACCTGAAAGTTTTTGATTTGACGACTTACATAAAACTAAAACAGTATTGGATTCGAAACATCCAAATTCTAAATCGAATGCCACTGACTATATTTACAGCAACTGAAAATAAATTTTATGACATTGAAGAGTACATCGTTTTCTCGCTATTTATTTTTATTATGCAAACAACTTTCATTGTTTTTTCAAACATATTATTTTATGCAGGTGCAATATTAGCCTAAAAACTCCATAATAGTAATTTTAGGACTGCTTTATAGTAATATAGCTAATACTATTAAAAGCTCAAATATGATTATTTGTAAAAAAAACTCCAGTTAAGTGAAAAAATGTCTTCACAAATTAGTTAAAGGCAAAATCAAAAACAAATCAAAGTAATTAATTAACTCCAAAGAGATAAAAATATCAATTTAAAAAAGATAAAGTTTTTAATTAGCATTTGATGCTTATGTAAATCAAGCTCAACAGTCAACCAATAAAAAAAAATAATCCAAGTGATTGAATGAACACTAGGGTATTAGCGTCTGTTAATCTGCAACTAGGCAATTGAGTGCCAGAAAGTGGCAGGATTAAAAATAGGACAATAATGGAATAGGAATAAATTTTTTTTATTAAGATATGCAAAAAATCCATTTCATAGCTTTTGTCTCCCGAGCCTCGGCAGGCCATGGCGGACACGAGTATGTACTCGCCTCGACTCGTGGTGACTTGCCTTAGTTCATAGGGTATCCATCAATAAGGTCGCGCACAAATGATCGCGCCCAATAAGATCGTGAGGCACATAAGATCGCGGAAAACAAAATTATTATAGCCAGCCTTAAATTTGGCTTCCTTAGTCTTAACAAAAAGAAATTTGAAATTTGTTATTTAAATTAATATTACTTTTAATATTATCTATTTAATTTTTTTATTACTTTTGTACTTTAAAAACCATTGTCTATATATTAAATATAGAAATATATTTGTTACAAACATAATTGATTACTGTAATAATAAATACTTTGCAAATATTGTGATATAATAATGTAATTAATCAGATTAAAATAACTTTCAATTTAGTGGAATTTTATTATTTATGTTTATAATAGAACATACAGGTAAGTTTACAAAGATTTATGGAAACACTATGTAAAACCAAAGAAATAGTGCATGCAGAATTGTACTACTGTAAGACCGTTAAATTGCAGATTGCAAAATCATAATTTTTATAAATAAAAAAAATAAATAATTTAAAAAATATACTTAATTATAAATAAGAGAAGTATTACCAAATTTTTATATAAAGTTGCTAAGCATTTATTTTTGCGCGACCTTATGTCCATCTCTAGATATATCTAATTTTACGGTAAGATCACGCTAAGATCACTTAGCGAACGTCTTGGCGAATGTGTACTTCAAGCATCAGTTATACCTGGTATTTATAAACACTTTACTTTCATTATTAAACGGTGTATTTCGGAAGTTTGTTTGGGTGGACACTAACTAAGTCGTTCGTGGTATATAGAGCTATTTGGCAGATTTCTTTATTGACTGTAACCATCTTCAAGTCATGCTGATCATGTCATTTGGTACATACCATGAAGCGTTGGTAATGTCTCTAAAAACAATTGCTTAAAATCTTTGTAGTTTCGATATTTAAGTTTGAAGCGGATCCCGACGGTTGTATTCCATAACTCCAGATTGGTTTAGTATATTATATAAAAACCAGTACATTTGGCTGATTTAGTATCCCAGTTCCTTTCTGTTTGCAAAGAAGTGTTTTTTTTAAGTCAGTTTTTTGTCTAGATGAATTTATGGTAATAAGCTTTCTCTTTTTGTGGCAATTGATGTCCGTTGACATTTGACAAGTATTACTCTTCATTGTTAACGTTACTTGTATGGACTTCATTAGCTTTAATTCGCCATTTTTTTGCCACAGCTCTACTAGCAATAGGTTATTTTAAAGTAACTGCTGTCATCACATTTTTGGTTGTTGGTGGATTGGATATGAAGATTAATTAAAAAGAAAACACTTCCTTATGGGACCTCCGTTTAATAAAAAGGCAACATAAATAAAGCGATGAAAGCAATTCAAAGCTTTTAAAAGCCTAAGAAGATAAACGTCACGAAAAACTTTATTTATAGAAATACATCGTAATAAAATAACAAATCTATATATCTTATGGCGCACACTGTATAAGCCCATCAAATTTTATTTTTGTCTTACAAAGCGTTTCCGAGAAAAAAATGTTGGGGGCTATTCGGCATATTGCAAAGGTATGATCATAAAATACATTCCCAATTGACACTTTATCTAATTGAGCAGGTTTTGAAGAAGTGGTTGTTTATTTGTACGACTTCTTTTTTTTATGAGTGTATAATTTTTGGATAAGTAAAGTTAAGTGAAAGGCATCCCCATTTGAGTTGCCTAAAATTATAATAAAAAAAAAACAATTACCACAATCCATTTGGAAATGAAATCCACTCACTGGAAAATATCCCTTGAACTTTTATATATATTACAAGATATTTTCCTAATGTGACACTTACAATAATCATCTGAGAGGCTTTCTTTTTACATTAAGCAGGTAAAATATATAATTTATCTTAAAATATTGCGCAATTACAATTACTGCTTGCAATTTTTTTATAGAAATGAAACAGAAAGAATAAATTTTTCAAGAGCATTTCTCATTTTTCTTTAAAGTAGACTTTTTTATAACCAGCGAGCCTTCAATTATTTCTTTTATTACCTTTAAAATAATTGTATTGATAGTTATGGAACTAAGGTTTACTTAAAACAAATACATATTAAATCAAGAAACGAACGACCATGGACTATGTCATAGTGAACGCAAAAAAGTTTGGAGAAATATCAAGCGACAAGTGCCTGGTATAAATAAAAAAAAAAGAAGACAAGTGTGAAATTCGTACAGAAGAGCATACGATGAAAAGTACTAACAAAAATAATAACGAAGGGAATAAGCTGACTTTGTAAAAGTGACACCCTTAAATTCGATTTGATACAAAAAAGGGCAAAGTCATAATTTATCCACATAAAAAAATAAGAATACACTTGTTTAAGAGCCTAAAACCAAGAGGCCCACACACACCATAGATAGAAACGAAGATAAACTATAAAACAGGCAAAGTAGGAAGAATATTCATATAATGAACTACGAACAACATTCTTGATGAAACCTCGCAGCAGAGTGTATAAAAGAGTCTTAAAATTGGCACTAATATATTGCTCTTCTGTCTTCTTGGCCCTTATTCCCTTCGTAAGAGTTTGGTGGCACTTGCACTATTTCTGAGCCAGCATTGTTGCTTACCATGCCTGTTTATCCTCGACCATTTCTATGGCCCCAGGTTTTCGATATCTAATTCAGCTATTATGAAAACAGTCGTGCGGTGTTCCGTCCACTATACTCGCAACAATCGTTAGTACATGCTTCTTTTTTTTCACTCTGCTTCTCTAATGGTTTCAGCTGCGTATGTTGCCATTGGAAAAATGACCGTAAAGACCAGTCTAAGTTTCGTGGTTTTACAGATTGACGTATCCTTCCATTTCTGCCATGGTATATAAATTTATACAATACTTTAAAACCTGACAGCTAACGGATGTGTGGGAAGTTGTTCGTCAACTATCATATGGTCTTACGAATATTGAATTTTAGCCCATAGTCTTTGCCTCTATCGCCCAGTCTTGTCATGATAGTTTTTAAATCAAGCACAATAAGCGTGTAATCAGCATATTTGATATTGCTTATGCACCTTCCTCCAACAGCAACACCACCATGAGACTCATCAAGTACTTACTATATATGTGAGAATTGGCGAAGAGGTACAGCTTTGCCTGACCCCGGATCTGACATCAAAAATTCCTGAATATGTTTTGTCTACTCGGGCTTTGACTATGCTGTGTTTGTAGAAATTTTTAAAGAGCTGTACCAGATGACATGGTGTGCCAATTTGTTCCAATATCTTTCGGATCGCAACCCACCTGATGGAATCGAATGCTATTGAGTAGTGAACAAAGTACATAAACATTGTGAAATTATATTCGCGCGCTGCCTCGGTGATCTGACGTATATTCAGTTGTTCTACTGCCATTTCCTGAAAATGCCTGTGCAAAAAAGATAGATTTTAATGCAATCGTCCTATGGTTATTGCATTATGTAGGCGAGCCTTTTTTAAAAAGTAGAATGAATAGAGATTCGAAACACTCTGCAGGAAATTTCTTGGAATTCCAGACTGCGCTGTACAGTAGGTTCATTCCTCCATGTCAGCCTCTCCCATGGACTTGATGACTTCTGCTGATGGCTAGTATCAGTCAGTACCTGGGGCTTTTCTTTAGTGTAGTCATTCCGATTTTAAAAAGGTTGTCTTGTTTGTCTGTTGTTTGACTGGTATCGGCGAAAAGAGTATAACAGTATCGCCTCCATACTTTGGCAATTCCCTGTGGATCTCTATTTTCTTTCTTTATTATTTGCGTCTTTGGTTGAAATTCTCTAGCTAGCTATCGAATTTTGTTTAAATAATTCATTGTGCAATTGCATAGTGTTCAGCTTCAGAGCACATCCGAGTTTTCTTGTCATACCTACAGGTTTTTAAGCATGGACAATAGCAAAGAAGACCAACAGTGGTATCGCAATCATGGATATTAGGT
Organism: Gymnusa sp. GC000175; assembly: GCA_030264735.1. Taxonomy (NCBI): domain Eukaryota; kingdom Metazoa; phylum Arthropoda; class Insecta; order Coleoptera; family Staphylinidae; genus Gymnusa; species Gymnusa sp. GC000175. The sequence continues at coordinate 24,960 of JARJDX010024399.1, read as the reverse complement.
TAATATAAAAAATTAAGTAAATAACAGAATAAAATGGTTAAAACACAATAAAGGGTTTGCTGAATGTAATCCACTAACGACGATAGTTGAAGAAAAGCAACTAGGCTAGACTACTGGCTAATGGATGAAAAAGTAACAAAAAGAATATATAAAGAAGAGTCTAGTTACAAAGGCAAGTTTGGTAGCATTTTATACAAATTTTGTATTGTAATCTTATTTTCAAAAGTGGACATATCCACGAGTGGTTAGTTATTGAACTTTTCCACGTTAAACCTTAAAATTATGCGAATTGTCGAAGAAATATGTCGTAAAAATTAGTTTAAAGTATTTTGGTAAAGGTTGGACATCGCTGGAATCTCTTTAGTGGTATAAATCATCAACGGCATTGAAAAAGAAGAAAAAGGAATTAGGCGAACGCCTAGCTGCTGGCTCTTAGATAGGCTAAAAAAAGTAGGTATAAAAAGTGAAAAACGTCTTTCCGATCGTGTTCAGTTACAAAAATGGATATTTAAAATAAGGACATATTTAGGTTTACTTAAAAAATAAGGCATATTAATTTTTATTTTATTTTTTATTATACAGGGTGAGGCACGGGAACCAAGTGGTTTTTAAAGAGGTATTACTCTCTCGTTGCAGCATTCCTAGGCTCATAGCATTTCATTGCTTCCATCATGGAGCCGTGTAGATTTAATGTTCATTAAAATAAGGCTGTTTCCTCGCGTGACACAATCTTGCGTTGGGTTAAAAATCTTTGAACTACAGGCTCAATAATAAAAAAAGAAAAACCGGCCGGTTCTTACTTCAGAGAACGATGAAAGGTTTAAACAAACGATATTAAGAAGCCCAAGTCGCTTTGCTCTGCTCACAAAAAATCTGCTGCACTTCGAATCAGTAATAATATTGTAAGCCAGATTTTGCACACAGACTTACATTTTCACCCTTGCAAGTTAGCGATTGTGCAGAAACTAAGTGTTACGGATTACCATCAATGAGTGCATTTTACGCAGAAAATGCTTGCACTTTATGAGCAAAATAAAAACTTCATGGTGACAAAGTGTGTTGTGGTCCATTTCCACCTTAATAAACAAATAAAAAAAATTGTCGGTATTGGGTTACCGAAAATCACTGAACACCTCCACGAGAGTGAGGTTTTGTGCCCAGTGGGAAAATTCGACATCATCGGTCTCTTTGAATAAAATGGGGTTACCGTCACTGTAACAAGTGACGTCATGTTGATATGGTGAACACATTTTCCATCTCCAATTTTCTTCAACGCCTTTAACGAAAATGGTCATCCTATGCCAGATTTAATTTTCCGAACGTAAATAATAATGAAATGCTAAGTACTTTTAAAGATTTGTTTACCAAAAAATTTCGTCTACAGCACAATCTAAAATTTTTATTATTATTTTCCAAAACCACTTGGTTCCCGTGTCTTACCCTGTGTAAAAGTGGATGGATTTTCTTTTTTTATACTCTTCCCTGATAATAATCAATTAAAAAAACAGTAACATAATAAATTATTTAATATCCGTCTTTATATCCAGACTCCTTGAATGTAGTAAATATGCAAAGAAAAAAAAATTGGTAGAACCAAGAAGAGTTAAGATAACAAAGGTATATAAAGCAGCGAAAAAATGATAGATCGAATTGTGAGACACAAAAGCCCTGGCCCAAGGCAAAACTAGATGGAAATGTTAAAAATGGCTGGCTGCTAACTGGTAGCTAAAATTAAATAAATGAAACAATTTTATCTATTTATTAAACACATTATACAACTAAGTAATTTTCAATATAAATAAATATAATGTTATTACCTTATTAGTTAAAAAACATTATTATTATTATATATTTATTACAGCCTTACCTAAGATTTAGTAATACTACATTATCGATAAAACATAAAAGACATTAATATGCAAATTATCTAAGTAACCTACACATAACTTTTTTTAGCCAGTAAAAGTAAGAATTCTCTTTTTCTAACATTACTTAGATAATCTAAACATTAACGAAAAGGAAAGGTCTCCGTTTAAACCACGCTCGTAAATTGGTTATGGCGAAAGAGATGCCATGGTGACATGCTTAAACAAAATTTAGAAAAAAAAATGATAACCGAGACTTATGGTCTGGACAAAATGTTTTTAGATATATGCCTCTCTTGTCAACAAAAACAGAATTACAAAAAAAAAACAGTATTGTAATAAAACCTAAGATTATACCTTATTTTAATAGAAGATATAAATTATCTATCATTACGTACAAAATAATTACCCTAAATAACCCCCGAAGCAATAAACTGCTAGAAAAATAACCACCCTGAATAAAAATAAAAGCAGGTGGATTACATGTCCCAATCGCGCTCGTCCTCCTCTTCCTCATATTCATAGACGAAGTTTTCTTCCTGGAAATGTGAATGCATTGGAGATGGAGGGCGCATATCTGGAATATAAGGTTGCATAGGTTGCATAGGTTGCATATGTTGTATACGTTCCATAGACTGGATAGATTGTATACGTTGCATAGACTGGACACGTTGCATAGAGTACATGGGTTGACATCGATGTATAGTGTGGGTAGGTTGCATACTCTGCAAAGGCTGCATAGATTGCATACTTTGCATAGGCTGCATAGGATGAATAGCCTGCATAGGTTGCATAGGCTGCATAGATTGCATAGGCTGCATCGATTGCATAGGCTGCATAGATTGCATAGACTGCATAGATTGCATGGGTTGCAAAGACTGCATAGGTTGCATAGACTGCATAGATTGCATAGACTGCATAGATTGCATAGATTGCATAGACTGCATAGATTGCATGGTTTGCATAGACTGCATACATTGCATAGGTTGAGGATTGGCAAGATAAGTTTGCTGCCTATTAGTAGCTACTGCATCATTCAATTGGTGTGTAACATTTGTAATTGCATCTTGAATATTTGAAGTAGGTACGCTAAAACGTTGTATGTCATTTGGAGTTACGACATTGGACAGCATGCGAGGTGCAGGTTCTCTACGAATTATAGATCGTGCATCAGCTGAAAGCGGGTATTCGGGTGATTCTTGTGTATCAGATATAGGCGAGGAGTCACGTGATTCTTGTATATCATCTGGAGGTGGGGATTCGGGTAATTCTTGATTATCATGTGGCGGTGGGGTTTCCGGTGATGCGTGTGTATCTGATGAGGATTGTGAATCAGTTGAAGGTTCAATTTCAATTGTAGGTTGGATATCAGTTGAAGGTAAAATATGTGCTGTGGGTGCAATAACAGCCATTGGTAGAGAATTGGAACGCTTATGTGATGAGGATGTGCCAGCAGCATTTTCATTTTCGTGCATTTGGTGGCTGTTGTTTTCTATTAGTTAAAAATAACAATTATAATCATATAGTGATATTACTAAACATTTTTGTTTACCTGAAGCAAATATTTTCCGTTTATTAGATTTCACTTCTTTACAACCTAACATCTTGTGTGCAGTGTTTAGTCTAGTCCTGCAAGTTATTATTATAGGCTTTCTCTTTGGATCTCGATCTGCGTTATAAGATGATCTTTGATTTTGACGGCTTTCTAACAAAGCTGGAGAGGCTTGAGGTTGAGATGCCTCTGGATTATTACCGCCGATTATCTTTGGGATCTTAGAAAAAAAAATATTAGATTTTAAAGAAAATAAAAATGTTATAGTAAAAAACTAACCAATTCAAGAGTAATTCGTTTGGTCTTTGGAAATGGAATTTTGAAGACGTAAGAATTCTTTTCCTCCACTTTGTGACAAGAACAATTGCAGGTTTGACATCTTTTCTTTTCAGCTTGTTTTGCGTTTGAAACCATATCGGGAAATATATATTTTGCGGTTTTGTTATAAGAAATTTCACAGGAAAGCGTAGCATGGTTGCGTTCATGACCATCGCTGTCAGAATTCATAGATTCATTTCGTGGCCCGGGAACTGCCGGTTCAGATTGATTAATTATTATAATCTTAACTTCTGCTACTTCATTTATTTTACGTGCCATATTGTGTTTAAAAAAGAAATTGTTCCAGTGATGGAATGGCGTATTTGATGAGGAAGGTTGAGCAAGTTTTGGTTCTTTTCTTTTTCTCTCCGAATTATTTTCCGATTCATTATTAGAATTTTCTCTTCTTAAATCTAATGGTGCAATAATATTTTGAATCTTATTAATAATATCAAAATTCCCTATGGATGCGGTGTTAGTAACAGTAGCCTATTAAAAAAAAAATTAAAATTTTATAAAACGAATTATAATTTTTAATTACCTGACTTTCCTCATCATCTTCGTCTGAAATTATTATAATATTTCGGTCATCCATGACGATATAGGATAATAAAATTGATTTAGGCCTAAACTAATGTGTTTTATTTGTTCTAGTATAATAATCTGAAATAAAATTCAAACAATTAGATTCTAATTTTGTTACTTGATAGTTATTGTACGGCATTTTATTGTTTATGCCAATCAAAATTTAAGTTTACTAAGAAAGTAATATATTTAAAAAAATATGCGGTGCTTACATGTATGTTTCATGTGAATACTAGTATATAAGAGATTTTTAAGGACGGTTTCTATTGTATTTTGTATATTTAGTAAGGGTTGAAGATTTGGTTAAGGGAATCATTCGTGCCAATAGCAATGTATCCTGGCTTATCCTTTATAACTCTTCGTTTGCTTATCTCATTTTCACTAATTTAACCTAGCTTTTGTGAAATTTATTGATTTACCTAAATTATAAAAATATATAGGCTTAACGCTTCTGTAGTGGACAAGTTGTGCATTTTTTACTTAATATAATTTAATTATATTTTTTATAGCACAGTGTGTTTCTACAAATAGTCCTTAGTGGTTGATATTTCATTAAACTTTTCAAAAATTTAGTTAACAATTTTTAATTAAGTCCATTTACTTTCTGACTAAGTTATTTTACATTTTCAGCCTTGTGGTAAATCTTTATTATCAAAGAGAGTGGTTGACATATTTTATTTTGCAATGTAAACATTGTTTAGAATCTAGACTCTAGGTAGATTTAGATTTGTTCGCGCCAACTAGTTCTGTATTTTCCTTATATAATTTCCATCCAGAATCCATCATTAGTATTGTACACAGTATAACGGTAGTGACAGCAAACCTTATTGGATTTGGATAGGATACTAGTATTGCTCTATCGTCGGAAAACGTGACTGTCGTTGTCAGTTTAAAAGTAAGCCGTATATTATGTGGCAATATGTGGCATATGAGGCAATTAAATATAATTTCAAAAGCTGTTCTTAAATAAGTGAAGAGTTACATTTAATCTTGTAGAGTGGCCCTTTATGCGTAAGTAGTATTAAAAAGTCGAATGATAAAGATCTTTTCTGACTAAGAGTTATTCTGTGAACACCGTCTATAGTTGCATGCTTATGACTAAACATGATTTTGTGGTCGAGTATTAAATTTGTGCGCAATGGCATTAGTCTTCTAAACAGCATGTTTGTGATTTGGATCGATTGTGATATAGTTTATTTGTTTAACTATTTTTGTCTTTCGTGGTTTTTATTCTTTAGGGGTTTTGCATTGTAATCGCCCTCTGAATTAAATTTGTTTTGGCTTGTAAAAGTTTAAAGTAGTACCTACTTATTCGTAATACATACTTTTTATTATGATTCTACCATGTGCTTGCTTTGGGATACGAAAGGATATCCCCGTTTCATGATATTCGTAGTTATGTATTATAGAATAGAGGTACATTAGCAGGAAGATTGCATATTTATTAATAACCCAGACTTAAGCCCTTTCATGTAAGCAGCTTTAAAAAACTGGTTCTAGCATATGGTGAAACGCATCTCTGCCGAATTTTAGATTAATTTAACTGGACCAAATCTTGATTTATGTAGCTTTTTCATAGCTAAAGTTAATCAATTACTGGTTATTATCTTATCCTTCTCCTTCTTAATTACTCCTTTTGGAAAATTTTTAGCTTATGGTAAATTCCACATTCTCAGCTCTAGATATTATTAGTATTATTATTATTACCGAAATAAACGGACACTTTCTCAGCCGAAGCTGGAAAAAATTGACCGACCCTACGCGCGCGACATTTGGGTTCGGCTCGGTGGATGGAGATGAAATTATTCATTTCCCATTTTTTTGATGAAATCTGTGTATTTTTTTTTTTACTTCTTACTAATTTTTCTACGATACGGCATGCTGCAAGAAATAATATTTTCTGAATATAAATGCATCTTGGCATCGATAGAGCTTCAAGTCTTTACAGCAGTTTTATCATTGTTTCATCCGATATGACCATTGGCACAATTTTACCTTTTTTAGCTTTAGTTAATATTTTTAGTATAAGCACTTTTCCAGCCAAAGCTGAAAAAAATGGCCTACCCTACATGCACTCTATGGATGATGATAAAATTAATTATTTTTATTGTTCCGATGGCCTCTGTTGTTTTTGTTTTAAGAGATAATTTCCGTACGACATCATTTTGCGATTGAAGGATCGCGACTTTCTGAATTTGCAGTTTTTGCCCTGATACACGTTCCATTCACTACTGGCACAATTTTAATTTCAGTCTGAATTAGCTCCAGTTGGACTATTAAACAGTGAACACCTTTGGCAGCCGTGCTAGGTTAAACGACCTTTCTCTAGATGTTGATTTTAAATTGTTTAACTTTTAATTACAAAGCCTACCTGATTAAAATAAATAAATCAGCAGACCTTGTAACTAAAAACAAAAGAATTATTTTAGAGATCAAATCACTTACTTCTGATCTGCAATTGCCTTATTTGTTCCGTTGGCCCCTTTCCAACTTATTTTCTTATTTGTTCCGTTGGCCCCTTATTAACTTATTTTTATCTGTTGTTACATGCTAGAAAAAACCTACAGTTTATTTGGGTCTAAACCACCAAATTTTGGATATCCTAGGCCCTAGGGCATGGACCTGCGTTGTTTTCCACTTACTGAAGGTTGTTAAGGTAGGATTGTAGAAAATTGTCCAATATATCGCCACAAACTAATAGTATTAAATGAATTAAATGGAAAAATCCGAAATTAAATCAGCTGCACGTAGTTTAATAAAGGCTGATAAATTTATTTGCTCTCTGACATTTTAAAATTTTATATTGGATAAAATACATCCAAATAACACCCACGGAAACAAACTCTTAAGAGGAGAGGGGCCAGGCAATTCCACTGAAAAGATCTCTTGGTGGGTAATTGGGGTAAAACTTTAAACCTAGAGAGCGTGTCTAAACTAGTACGAAATTAGGCAAGTAATCAAGTAACTCCAGCGGTTCAGAATCTACGTTAAACTCTTAAACCTATAATAAGATTATTAGCATATTATAATAAATGAAGACTTGCTTAAACCTTTATTTATTAGTGTTTTTAACGGATGACCCTAAAGAGCTGACTCCACTTAGTCTAGCTTACTTTTTAACCGGCGAATTACCGCTAAACTGGCCAAATGGCACCAAAGCCTAACCCAATGGTTCAAAACTTTAAGGGCGACCTATGCTCAATTAGGTGAGTATATTCCAGGATTATATTTTTAAAAACAATACTTTATCGCCGTACTGGTTTAAAAGATGAATAACTGATGATGTAACTCATGAGATCATTTAAAAATCATACTAGAATCGACATTTCTGTAGAAGATAAGGTCCAGTTGTGGCCATTAGTTCCATTTATGTTTTTCCCAGGTTAGATGCCTGTCTAGGTTGAGGATCGGATCCATCGTTGGTTTGGTAGAGGTTTATAAGGTAATATTGCAGTATTTGCCGTTATGCTCCAGCTTTGTGTCTTATTAAGGTAGGTAGTAAGAAGCTAGATGAGCATCTTTATGAAAATCCATAAGAGCGATATAAGGTAGACCAAATATATGTTATATATTCTACAATTAATTTTCAATATAACATATTTGAACATCTACAATTAATCATTGCTACTTTTTTAATTACGATTTTCGGCACACTTCCTCAACACTAATGCTGGGAATTATTCACCTTCCCCTCGCGAGGTAACGGGCGAGGAAGGCTCTGTGGAAAAGTTGATCAATCTATCTGCTTTTCTGTTAATCTATTTATGGTTGTGTTTGCCTTTAATCATATTGCACAATAAAGAGACGTATGTGTCAAGTTATTCTGTGCTTTGATCTAGTTTTTGGAATAATTCTTACTAACATTATTATTGGTTTGGTGCTGCGGAACTGAAACTTAGTTATTTCAGATGGTTTATTTTGTCCAAAATTAAATTGTTAGATTAGCTCTTAGTTTTGTACCAGTTTCTATTAGTTAATCCCAGTACATTTTTAACTCTTGTTTTTTACTGCAGCTTGGGATTCGGATTTGTAGTGGGCTACAGTATATGTTATAATCTCAAATAATTTTCTGATGTACAATTTTTGCAACGTTTCAGTTCGTTAAAGTTTTCGATATGTGAAAGTATTATGCACCCGTCTATAATACTTGTTTATAAATTTCTCCGTTGAAATTACTTCGTCCATAGTTTTTATTTTTATTATTTATATTTATGTTTTCTTTTAACTTATTAGTAGGGATTAAGCAGAGTGGCCTAGCGGTAAAACGCTGGAATGGCATGCTAGATGTCCCGGGTTCAAATCCCACACAACATATAACTCTAGATTTAAAAATTCTCTCTGCTCTCGGGTGGTTCGGAAGTCACCTTAAAAGCCGTTGGTCCCGTCTGTGACGTAACACCTGCTGTGTTGCTCACATTAGAAGAGGTAAAAATTAGGCTGAAACTAGACTTTGTCTACACCCGAAAGCGGGAGCTCTCGCTCAAAAGCGGGTCCATACACACATACATAGTAGGGATTTATGTCCTTAAAGCACCATCCCAACGACAATTGACTATTCACACAGCAACCGTTCTGCCAATAGTTGGATCTTTTTTATCAATATGCTGAAGTAGTTAGTTGGGAGTGACAGACTTTCACATGTTCTGAAGAAATGAGTATACTTTTGCATTAGTCCTTTCCTAAACACCTAATACACCAAACTCTTTATGTTAATGGTGTATGTGTTATGTGATGAGTACCGAATTCTCATAAATAAAATCTTGCTTAAATTCTCGTCCATTCGGATCTTTAATATGGTACTCTAAAGAGCTAAATTCAAGTCATTTGTATTCGGCATATTTCTTAATTTAATATTGATCATATTTTCATAAATATTCGTGAAAATACTCCATGATCGCTGTGGTGGTTTAATATATCAACATCCTTCAAACATCAGCTTATGAGATCTTTAGCAAATTAAACTAGTATCGGACCTACTCAATAAATTAAAAAATAGCAAAATGTCAGTGGGCAACTTATGCCCAATTAACAAATAATAACTAAATTAAGATATTGAGATCCTTAATTAGCAAATATTATTGTATAAATTTATGGAACAGAAATAAAAGAACATAACATTAAATTACCGCAGACGTAGCGCTGGAGTCTCCAGATTAAAGCGAATTTCAAATTTGAAAATCAAAAAAAGCATAGATAATCAAAAACCAATAAATATAGAAAAAATAAAAGATTTCTTAAATGGTTTGGGCATTTCATGAAGACTGATTAGCAAAAATTGCAACAAAAAGTTTTTAAAGAGCTTCCATCAGCCACCAGATCAATTGTTAGATCCTGTTTTATAAATGTATTTTTTATGTAAATAGTTTGGGTGTGATAGACTTTTATAATTTATGAAATGATAGGTACCCTATTGTCACAAACAGAGACTTGCTTAAACTCTTGTCCATTGGTGCCTTTAATAGAGTACCCTAAAGAACTGACTGCATTTAATCCAGCTCACTTTATAATCGCCGGATTTTTAATTTAATCCAAAAACATATTTTCATAAACTTTCGTGAAAATACTTTATTGGTGTACTGGTTTTATTTATCAACATCCTTCAAACATGCAGCTAATGAGATCTTTAGCCAATCATAGTAGAGTCGGCTCTATCAAATAAATTGAAAAGTTGTAAAATTTCAGCAGGCGACTTATGTCCAATCAACAAATAATGGTTAAGTTAAGTTAGTGGAATCCTCAATTATCAAATAATAGTGTATAAATTTATGAAACAAATATTAGACATAGTAAAATTAAATTTCCTTAGGCGCAGCGCTAGAATCTTCAGTTTAAAGCAAATTAGAAATGTAGAGATAAGACGACCAATGGATGCCAAAAAAACACTAAAATGGAGGTGAAGACGTCTTTTGAAATTATTTAGGCGTTCAATGCAGGTGGATAAGCAAATATGGACACAATTTTTTTAAATAAGTTCCACCTGGTTGAAGAAAAAAGATAGAAATGATATTGAAATGAGAGCAAACGACATTCTAAAAAATCAAGAATTTTACAGAAGACTAAAAAAGAATAGACTCAAATATAAAAGTGAAAAGAAATCTAATAGTTCAAACAAATTTTTGGTCGAGTTCTGGTGAGTCAGAAATTACGTGGTGGACAAGGCAATGAATAAAAAGAGAAGATTGGACTAAGAAATTAAGGAAGTAAAAAAATATTTATAAAAGAAATTCAAAAAGCAACCTAATTTTATAAAGTTTGTCTAAAATTAGCGGACCAAATAAAACATTAGCAAATAAAAAAATCAGAAGCACAAGAAATTACCAAAAAACACGTAAGATACCGCTTGATAAAAGATTAAGAAAAAATCGTATCCTGTTGAGAATATAAGATTTTGGCCCTGTGGCGTGAAAAGGAAAAGCTAAACCTAAGAAAATAGCAGTGATGCTGCCAAAACGCCTTATAGCATAGTAAACGCTTTCAAAATTGTTAAGCACGGGATATTTATAATGAAATTTTATTATTTATGGAAATTTTGTTAAGGTGGGAAAAGGAAACTTTAATTTAAATGGAGAGAAAGTTGTATTATATATTTATATACTGGGGCGCATCAGCACTTTGAAATTTATTTGTATTGCTTAACCTAACATCAATTGTGGTAGGATATGAATTTAAATTTTTTGTATTGCTTGAGTTGAATTTGCCATATCAACTTATTTTTTGTATGGTCAAATATTACTACCGCGCCATAATGTCAGTGTTTAACCTGATGGTTTTAGGTAATAATTTGTTTTTTTATCGATCCATTTTATTTACTTTTTTTGTTAAGGTAAAAATAATTGTGTATGACGTCGGATTTCAATTTGTTATATTGCGCGAATCATCACGTTTTTTACATCACTGATCTTTAGTTTGATACCTCGGTTGATTTTTTTTTATTTAATAGTGCTCCCCAACCATTTTTTTCATTAGCTGCAATACTTGGCGCGTCATCCATTCTTTTTTTTTGATTTTGTTGTAACTACAAATATTTCTTTCCGTTAGTGCCGTAATAATACCCTTAAACTGTTGTTCTTTAGTCTTCTTGTGTTTGCGTTTGTTTCATACGTTATCAGGTGTTATGATCAGAGTTTCTATCCTTTTCAGGATATGCTCTTTATTGATATTAACGAAGTATGTATTTCGAAATTTATTGTCAACTGCCTTGTAATTTAGTTGGTGTGAAGTTTTATTTGTGTACCCGGGATATGTTATTACTCGTAGATCTTCTTGAAAGAATTGTAGAAGACAATTGCCATTTCCATTTTTGTGTCTATTTCAAATCTGCCAACACAATAAAATTTTCCAAGTTACATTAAAGTACAATTTACTGCTTTTATTAACACGCACATAATTTTATTAAAGTCATCTTTGGAGAAAAAGTGTTTCCAAGCCTTGTAATTTGGTGTCTATATATCTTCTTGCTAGTTGGGTTACTTCCCAGTTATCTTACACAAACATACTCCTTCCTTTTAGTTGCTTGGTCTTTTTGCAACCATCTTTAATAGTTTCTTCACAACCACAAATTTGTGGTTTATACAGTAGACTCTCTTTATGATTTTAGGATTTTGTTTAACCATGCAAATTTAACGCCCAAACAATATTTAAAAGTCTTTTCTTGATCTTCTTTTAGTGATTTTTTGGCATCCATTAGTCTTCTGATCTTCGCATTTCTAATTCGCTTTAATCTGATGACCCCAGCGCTGCTTCTAAGTTAATTTAATTTTATTATGTTTAATTTTTGTTCCATAAATTTATACAATATTATTTGCTAATGGAGGATTTCTCTATCTTAATTTAGCCATTATTTGTTGATTGTACATAGGTCAACTACTGAAATTTTGCAACTTTTCAATATATTTGGGTAGGGCCGACTCTAGTATGATTTGCTAAAGATCTTATAAGCTGCATGTTTGAAGGATGTTGATATATTAAACCAGTACAGCAATAGAGTATTTTCACATAGGTTTATGAAAATATGATCCATGATTAAATTAAAAAATTCGCCGATTACAAAATGACCTGAAATAAGTGTGGTCAGATCTTTAGGGTGCTCTATTAAAGCCACTAATGGACGAGAGTTCAAGCAAGTCTCCATATGTGACAATAGGATATTTATCATTTCATAAGTCATAAAAGTCCATCACACCCAAACTATTTACATAAAAAATATATTGATAAAACGGGATCTAACAATTCGTCTGTTGTCTAGTGGAGGCTCTTCAAAAAATTTTGTTGCCACCTTTGCGTATCAACCCTTATCAAATGCCCAAACCATTCCAAAAACCTTCATGTTTTCCATTTTTAGCGGATTTAGGCCAACCATGCCTCTTCTGACCTTCCAATTTTAAATTAGCTGTAATCTGGAGAGTCCAGCGCTACGTCTGAGGTAATTTAATGTTATGGTGTTATATTTTCGTTCCATAAATTTGTACAATATTATTTACCAATTAAGGATCTCACTACCTTAATTAAAGTATTATTTGCTTATTGGACATAAATCGCTTACTGAAATTTTGTAACTTTTAAATTCTTTGGGTAGGGCCGGTTATAGTATGATTATCCAAAAATCTCATAAGTTACATATTTGAATGATGTTAATCTGTTACACCAGCAGAGATGGAGTATTTTTACAAAGGGTTATAATAACATGTAAATTCTTCGATTAAAAGGTGAGTCACTGAAGTCAGCTCAGTAGGGTCATCAGTTAAAGGCACCATTAGACGAGGGTTTCAGAAAGCCCATATTTTTAACAAGATGAAACGTTCTCTTTAGAAGTTAGAGGTGTCTGTCTAATGTTGTTTTAACTCTTGTTAGCTTTGAATAGTGAAACTTGCTTATTGCCATTTGTCTTGTTTTATCCAATACACTCTTTTTGATGTGGGGAAATGCTTTGGTTTGTAGCCCGTAAATTGTTTTCTTTAAGTGGTGTTTTTTCTTACATTGTACTGCTGTGATTTAGTAAAACTGTGTGTTAACTTCTTTGGTCTTTCAGAATGTTTTGATTTGCGTCTCCAGTGTTTTCGTTGTACGTCCATTGCATAAATGAAAATGTAGGTATGTAAATGTTGCCAGATAGTATTCAACCAAAAGGTACCAACGAACCAAATTTTTCTTTAGTAATGTTTTCCAGATTTTAAAAAAGTCACAACACTTTAAAATGAACGTTCAGTGAAGTCGAGGTTTAATAATTAAAAAAAAAAATTGTTTATTATAGTTCATTTAGTTCTCTAACTGGTAATAAGTGTGTTAGATATAGATTTTAAAAATGTTCCAACACAATTAAAATTAAATTCACAGAGTTTAAGGTTAAAATTTTGTTGAAATTTTTTTTTAGATTGTTTATATCCAATTCTTCTTTAAGAATAAGACTTTCCATACACATATAATTTTAAATTTACTAAAGCTGAGGTTTAACATTTACAAAATTAAATATATTTTTTTGGGAATTACTAAGTTTCAAATCTTGAATAATTTTGGATAAACCCATTGCTTACAAAAGAACTTGTTTTAGTTAAATAATGTCTAATGAGCATAAACAAACAAATTATTAACTAAACCTGCGCAACAAAGCCAAAGTCGGAAAATGTGCTCATTACACAAAAATTTAGTTGATAAGGCAATTTTAGGACAATACAGCTGAATAAAACTTAGAATACAAATAAAGTGCAAAGGTGGAGTAGCACCAGAAGATAATATACCATTATTAAGTATAATGGTAGTTGGCATGTGTGTTACAACCCGACTAGCAAAAGTCGTTGTTATTAAGGAATTTTTTTAAGGATATATTTAAGGGATAAAGGATACTGGGTAGGATACTAGGTTCGGACTTGATTTCTCCCTTTTTGTAGGGATTGGGAGAAAACCAAGGCTCGCGTAGGCAGGATCGCTTTCCTGAAGTAGACTTGTCCTCCACCGGGATACGTAGAGAAGTGTCTACCCGCTACCTTGGTAAATGTCTGAAATAATATGTATTTGAAACATATATTTAAACTAATGGTCCAGCAACAGACAACTTTTAGTATTTTTGATTAACCAATATAATTTAAACAAATTTGGGGAGAGCCAGTCCAGTATAAAACACAGGCAAAGAAAATATTTACCCTAATATTTGAAAAATATTTAAATCTTTCAACATATTTAGGTATTTCTGTTTGTAACTTGTTTGATAATTAACGTGCACCAACAAAGTTATTACAAGGGAACTTTACGAAAATTGTATGCAAATGGTACAAATACAGTCATGAGAATGAATATTTATTAGTGGTATATCGTGGAAAATATACTCTAACCAGCAGACATGTCATGTTCTTTAAAACAACTTATGTGAATGCAAACTAGTTTAGAATTTATTACCAACAAATAGCGCTGAATTTTAGAGAACCTAGAACCCACAATTGATCAAAGAAAAATTATATGACGAGCTTCTATTATTATGGTTAAAAATCACACTGCTTTGATTGATCAGAACAACTATTTAGCTTCAAATATGTTTTTGCAAGTATTTTATAAGTTGTTGTTTAATAATAGGCATACACACTCAAACAAGGTCTTCAGTCATTAAACTTTTCCGCCTTGCGAATGCTCCCTGCAATGGCGAGCGAAACGTTAGCAACAACCAATAAAAATACGCGACTTTAACCCGAAAGTAAGAAAACTTACATCGACCTCAGTCGCGAAAGTCTGAATTTTAAATTAAAAATAAGGTATTGCTTTTGTAACCAAGCAAGATAGAAGTAAATACAAATTGCGGCGATTTCAGCAGATCCATCCACAAAAAGGTCAATGAGGATGTTTTATTAGTTTGTTTTTGGTTTTCTATATACATATACCTTTTAAAAAATTTAAGTTATCCTGGAACGTTCGACTGGAAGAAGCGCCAAGAATTGGAGACGTGCTCTGAAACAAAAAAAAAGTCTTTTATCAACAACAAACAAAGACATTCTAGCTTTTATGACAACTAAAAAGCAATTAGCTCTAAATATATTTTTTGCCTTCAAATTTTTGAGAATCAAATTTTACCATATGCTAATGAATAATATCACAAGCCCAAATTTTATGAAATCGAATTTTTTTTATCAAGTTTTTAACTTTTTTTCTACAAAAACCTTTGCTTCAATACATAAAAATTTAAAACGTACAAAAAAACTCACTATTACTTTAAACAATTTTGAGTTTCCAAATCTAATCTATCTAAAATACAAGATATTCCTTAAAACTTTCATGACCTAAATCAATGTTATTTATTTTATGGTGTAATTAAACATATTTTGTTTTACTTTTTATAATGTTTTTACAAAGGGTGATAGGAAAAAAATAACAATTTTAATGTACGTATCAACCCATTTTCAAGCAGTCACTCTTATTGTGGTCAGTTGGGTGATAAGTACAAACAAAATGAATCCAAAATCCTGTGAAGCTTACATTTATATAATTGTATAAATGTTTTAAGCGAATTTGTTTTTACGTACGTATATTAAAAATTATATAAAATTAAAATATTGGGTGATGAAAATGTAAGTTAAGTAATTCATCTAGACATTCAAATGATTATCAACTATATGTAATAATATACTTGTAGCCTATTTTTTGTCATTAATGTTGCAGTTGCAGGCCAGTGTTACTTCACATACGGCAATAACAGGTTTTAAAGAGACTTTCGAACCACTCCCCAATAATTTTAATACCTAATCCATAAAATGATAACGGAACTGCAAGTAGGAACAACAGAGGCATTGCAATTTAGACGTAACATACAAATTATTTGCTAACGTAATAAAATAAATCAATAAATAAAAAAATAGAACAAGAACACAATGGAACCCTGAACATTTTGCTTAGCAGGCAACTCACGGCCCAACTACTCATCCTACAAATTAATATGCTAATTTGTAGGATGAGTAGTTGGGCCGTGAGTTGCCTGCTAAGCAAAATGTTCAGGGTTTAAATCCTAAAAATCCAACATCGGAATTTTACGACCACTTCACCCTCGGAGGTCGGAAAGCAACGGGTAACTACTGAGGGTCCATGTCCTCAGGATAACTTTCTTAATTTAGTGGTTTGGAACCACATTAAACTGTAGTTCCTTTGTTTTCGTGTTATAACAAAAAAACGAAAAAAGGCGCCCATTGGGTGAAGAGTATGGTACTATAAGAAGGAGAAGTTTAGATAGAGGATTAAGAGCAACAAGTGAACTTGGTTATATGGATTAATACGCTATGGAGATTACCAACCCCTATTTAATACAGTATCAAGAGGATTTTAAAGAAATGCGTTAAATTGGAACAATGTACGAATTCCAGTGGAAAGCTTATGCTGATGATCTATTAATAGCAGCAAAAAAGTTCAAAAATAAAAGGATTGCAATAGTTTATAATTTAAATGACTTAGTAATTTTCGTTAGACTTGAAATATTTAAAGTTTTATTATTTTTTCTACTTCTTTCATTCAAACGCAGTAATGATCTCATCAATTATCCTGTTGAGCAGGATTCGGCTTAAACTGTCGCCTTGTCTTGGCTCACACTGACTGTAATTTCTTCTGTCAGTTTTCCGTAGATGTTAAGCTTCCATAGTATTTAATCGTTTTTTGTTTGAGGTAATTTCTTTATTTAACATTTCAAAGCAGCAAATATATTTTTTTATTTAGTAATATAACTTTACACTAATACAATTTATTTGCACATGGCGCTTCTAAGTTAATATTGAGTGTTTTGTTATATTTAAATTTGAGTGACATTTTAATTAAACTTTAAGGCGTAGTTACAAATTTCATCTTTTTTACCGAGGTTTATCGTAATTTTAGTATATACATGAAGAGATTTCAGACGAATTTACTTCTACTACTTGAGCATTTACGTTAAGCCTAAATTTTAATTACTTCCTAATGTTGAAAAAAGTTAGAGCAAAAAATGTGTTGTTTTTTTATCTTATTTAACTTCTATAATATTGGATAGAAATTAGTTTTCTTTTTTGTATGTTTAGAATTTTATCATATATGATATTTTAATTTGTATGTATTGACCCGTTTTTAAGCGAATGCTAACACAGTGCGGATGTTACAGCACATACGGGACCAACGGTTTTTAAGGTGACTTCTAAACCATGCGAAATCAGAGAGAAATTTTAAATCTGGAATTATAAATTGGGAGGAATTTGAATATGGGTGCTCCAACTGCCAGTCATGCGTTTTACCGCTTTTCTGCTCCTTTCATTTAGATTTGAGGGAAGTTACAAAATCTTTAAAAGTATCAAAATAAAATTATTTGGAACACGATCCTAATAAATAGAATGTACTTTATTAAGGTAAATTATGACTTGATTGATATATTGTAAAACTCCCGGGTTTTTCCGATCAAGTTTGTGTAAAAAAAAGAGGTGATCGTCCTAAACCTAACGTTTATTTTTTTAAATAGATTTTGATACCATCAGTATAATAGCAATAAGCACAACTTTACCAATCACTGGTTTTATACAAAAAAGCTTTTCCAAGAAAAACACATGTACCCAAAGCTAGAGTAAACGCTAACAAACATCGTCGGGCTAGAACAACGAAACCCTAATTTCTAAGCATACTTTGGACAGTTGCTTAACATGGAGATCACTGGTTAAAAACATATGCAACATATCAATCAAAAATTTTATTAAAAATAAAAATAATTTTTAATTAAGAGGCACCCAATACAGCCATCAACGCTCTCCAACAGAGCCACGGTATGGAGATACTAGTATCACACCCATAAGCCCTAAAAAACGGGCAATACTTATCTATTAAATACCAAAGAAACATAATATAAGTTCGCTGCACCATTAATTCACAAAAAATTGTTATTATAAAACCTAGAAAATGACCCAACTTTGATACGAATTTTAAACCATCAACAAGTTACTACTGTATATATGTAAAGTGTTCCTAATTGGTGTTTTTTCTTGGGTTTAATTTTTGTTGTAAATAATGTTAAGGTTCTAGGAATCTCCGATACTTTCCTACATGTGGTTTCGGCCTCTCCAGAATCCAATGGGCCAGTTACACTGCTTATCTTAGATCATGCAGTGGGGTATTCCCGTGCAAACTACCCCCTGAAGTAGTTATCAGGTTTTGGTTATCCATCATGCTTGAGTTGAAATTAGATTACCGAAATAAGCGGACACTTTCTCAGCCGAAGCTGGAAAAATTTGACCGACCCTACGCGCGCGGCATTTGGGTTCGGCTCGGTGGATGGTGATGACATTAATCATTTCCCATTGTTCCAACTTCAACTCAAGTAACACCATTTTTTTTACGACAGGTTCACCACCTGAATTTGATTATAAATGATTCCTGGCATCGATTGTGCACTTTACAAAAAATTGAAACAAAATTATGAAAGCCGTTATATATAACGGATCCAATATCGATACAAATTTTAAAATATCACCTTGTTATAAAATAATACTTTAAAAAACAGAGGCAAATACCTTCATAACTAACAATAAACCGTTATCTAAAGGTCAATTTGAATTCAAAGACCCTCTTTGATTTTCAAGTCCTAATTCAAAGTTGTTAACTTCGACCTTCACCGACTTTTGTTTTTGAACACTTTGCTAACAAAAAAGAGAATCAAAAGTATTAAGGTATCTAAAATGCACAAATAAATTAATTCAGAACGCCACAGCTACCTAGGAACAACAAATTATAAAAGTGGTTACGTTAACAGAATGCGTTGGAAAAATATTGTCCAAACACGATTTTTCTTTATGGCATTAGGTGTTTACGCCTTAAAAGCCAATCATCATTTCTTCCCACTTAATATACAACCAAAATTAAAATAATATATTTTTGGAACCAAACATTTTCTGTGGTTTAACGTCATATAAACTACGCTTCGGTTTGTTTCTCTTAACCACAACCAGAGATCAAACGCGTATGTTTATAATACCAATTTAAAGTTTATTTTGGGACGTAGTCTGCGTCTGCTAACAGAACAAGTGGCCCCATTAAACCTAAGCCAGAGGCTTAGGCATTCTTCTAAACCGCAGTTTTCCTGCAATCTATTAAATATGTCGCTATGTTTACCTAAACATCAACTACTTTTAGAGATATTCAAACCCTATCCTGAATCGGAATATATAGCAATACCCAAAAAACAGGTGCGGAGAGATTTTTAACCTTACTGTGTATGATTCGAATACTAAAACAGAGGCTTGCCAAAACCGTTGTCTAAAAGTCTATTTGGATTGCAAGATGCAATGGGATCACAAGCGATCCGCTTGGATTTTTAAGTCCTAATTTAAATATTTTTACTTCGACCTTCACCGACTTATGTTATTGGACACTTTGCCAAGTGACTTTTAAAGTGTACATATAACAAACACATTATGTGCCCACCAAAATTTGTCAATAATTGACTATAATATTAAGTTTTTATCTTATCTTGTATTCCTATTTTATCCTAGCTTCTATTCCTAATCGAATTTACCACATCACCAAATTGACCCAAATTAATTAATCGAACCCACCGCCACCACTAAATTGAACTTTAAAAACCAAATTTATCATTTTTCAATCTACGCCTGCAAAACACCGTTGTCCAAAAGTCAATTTAAATTGCAACAAGCGGAGGCCCTCTTCGATTTTCAAGACCTAATTCAAAGTTGTTAACTTCGACCTTCACCGGCTAATGTTATTGCACACTTTGCCAATTAAGTTTTAAAAAGTGTACATTTAACATTCACGTTATGTACCCACCAAAATTTGTTGTTAATTGACAACAATATTGAGTTTTTATCCTATCTTCAAACTCATTATCCTAATCGAATCTACCACTTCACCAAATTGACCTAAATTATTAATCTAACCCAACGCCACCACCGGAAAGCACCAAATTAAACCTTTAAAACAAAATTTAAAATATTTGGATTACAAGATGCAATGGGATCACAAGAGGGCCTCATAGATTTTCAAGTCCTAATTGAAAGATGTTAACTTTGACCTTCACCGGCATTTGTTATTGTACACTTTGCCAAATAAGTATTAAAAAGTGTTCATATAACATGCACATTATATACGCTTACTGTATATAAATCGAAAAATTAAACAGTGACAAATATAGATAGCTTGCAAAAAACCGTTTTGTAAAAGCCGCTTTTCGATTTTCAAGTCCTAATTCAAAGTTGCTAACTTCGAACTTCGACGGCTTTTAATATTGCACATTTTGCCAAGTGAGTAATAAAAAGTGTACATTCTACACTTACCAAACAAAATTTGTTGTTTAATGACTATAATATTAGGTCTTTATCCTATCTTCAAATAAATTGTCCTAATCGAATCCACCACTTCAACAAATTGGCCTAAATTTATTAATCTAACCCAACGCCACCACCGAACAACACCAAATTGAACTTTTTACAATCTAATTTCAAAGTTTTTGGATTGCAAGATGCAATAAAATCACAAAAGAAACTCTTTGATATTCAAGTCCTAATTCCAAGATGTTGACTTCGACCTTCACCGGTTTATGTTATTGGACACTTTGCCAAGTGTGTTTTAAAAAGTGTACATATAACATTAACATTATTCAAGTCCTAATTTATAGATCTCAACTTCGACCTTTACCTATTTCATCGACCATCAAGTCATTTTGAAAGGTTTAACAGAAGCCAATCACAAAAAATCAAAAATTTCAACAAAAGTCAATGGAATAATTCAAAAGCTAAATGGATGATTTTTTAGAAATAAATACATGCCAAAAATCAGCTTGGACATGTAATAATTTGGTAAACGATATCACAATGTCTTATTTTGATTTGTAGAGCTCTGCTTCTAGTTCAGTTAGTTTCTGGTCTAATAAGGTACGTTGTAAGAAACAATGTCCAGTTTTCGTCTCCAAAATTAGTGTAGTTTTTTTTCGGTATTATTCGCACCCTATATTTGAAACCTTGTCCGACTGCTAACGTACCCCTACCACCTGGCCATTGCAGGTTGGTTAAGGAAAAGAAATAGTTTTAATACAAGAGAGACCCCTAGCCCTCAAATCCTCTTATAGCGGCGGAATGGAAAAATAATAAGAGTTGATCAAGAAAGATCTAAGAAGTTAGATAAAAGATAGAAGGAATCTCACCCAAAACGTGTTGAAGTAAAGTGAGAATCCAGCTAGGGTACCTCGGGATTGCCAGCCCCGTATTCACTAGACGTGAATCCCTGAGGTTCTCTAAATACGATGGTAAAGACTGTAGAATTAACTGAATTTTACTTTTTCCAAGCCACAAAAAAACAGGTGCGAAAAGATTTCTAACCAACTTACTGAGTATGATTCGAATACTATAACAGAGGCAAATATACATAGCTTGCAAAAAACAGATGTCTAAAAGTCAATTTAGATTGCAAGATGCAATGGGATCACAGGAGACTTTCTTTGATTTTAAAGCCCTAACTCAAAGATGTTAACACGTATGGTTGACACCAATATTTAAAGTTTCTTTTGGGACGTAGTCTGCGCCGGCTAACAGAACAAGTGGCCCCATGATATCTAAGCCAGAGGCTCAGGTATTCTTTTAAGCCTAAGTTTTCGTACAATCCATTAAGAATGTCGCTATGTATACCTAAATATCAACTACTATTGGAGATTTTCAAACCATATACTGAATCGAAATTCATGGCAATACGCAAGAAACAGATGCGAAGGATTGTTAACTATCTAACCCACTTACTGTGCACAAATCGAAAAATAAAACCGAGCCCATTATTCATGGCATATACAAAAAACCGTTGTCTAAAAGTCTATTTGAATTGCAAGATGTTTTGGGATCACAAGAGGCCCTCTTAGATTTTCAAGTCCTAATTCAAAATTGTTAACTTCGACCTTTACCGACTTATGTTATTGGACACTTTGCCAAGTGTACATATAACATTCACATTAAGTACCCACCAAAACTAATTATTAATTAACTTAATATTAAATAACTTAATATTAAGTTATTATCTTATCTATTTTATCCTAGTTTCAAAGTATCTATCCTAATCAAATATACCACTTCACCAAATCGACCCATATTAATTAATCGAACACACAGCCACCACCAAATTGAACTTTTTCAGTCAATGCCTGCAAAAAACCGTTGTCTAAAAGATAATCTGAGTTGCAAAAAGCGGAGGCCCTCTTCGACTTTCAAGACCTAATTCAAAGTTATTAACTTCGACCTTCACCGGCTAATGTTATTGTACACTTTGCCAAGTGAGTATTAAAAAGTGTACATCTAACATTCTCATTTTGTACCCACCAAAATTTGCTGTAAATTGACTATAATATTAAGTTTTTATTCTATCTTCAAATTAATTATCCTAATCGAATCTACCACTTCACCAAATTGACTTAAAATAATTAATCTAATCCAACGCCACCACCGAACCTCCCCAAATTAAACCTTTGAAACCAAATTTAAAACTTTTGGATTGCAAGATGCAATGGAATCACAAGAGGGCCTTATCGATTTTAAAGTCCTAATTGAAAGATGTTAACTTCGTCCTTTACTGGCATATGTTATTGTACACTTTGCCAAGTGAGTATTAAAAAGTGTTCATATAACATGCACATTAAATACACTTACTGTGTATGAATCAAAAATAAAACAAAGACGAATATGGATGGCTAGCAAAAAAACCGTTGTCCAAAAGCCCCTTTTCGATTTTCAAGTCCAAATTCAAAGTTCATAACTTCGACCTTTACCGGCTTATAAAATTGCACACTTTACTGAGTAAGTAATAAAAGGTGTACATTCAACATTCACAATATATAACAACTAAAATTTGTTGTTTATTAACTATATTATAAGGTCTTTGTGCTATTTTAAAATAAATTATTCTAATCGAATCTACCACTTCACCAAATTGGCCTAAATTTATTATTATAACCCAGCGCCACCACCGAACAGCACCACATTGAACTTGTAAAACCAAATTGAACTTTAACAATCAAATTTTTAAGTATTTGGATTGCAAGATGCAATGGAATCACAAGACGACTTCTTTGATACTCAAGTCCCAATTCAAAGATGTTGACTTCGACCTTCGCCGGTTTATGTTATTGGACAATTCGCCAAGTGAATTTTAAAAAGTGGTGCATATAACATTCACATTATTTAAGTCCTAATTTAAAGATCTTAACTTTGACCTACACCTGCTTCATGGACTTTTAAAAGTCGTTTCGAAAGCTTTAACAGAAACCAATGACAAAAATTTCAACAGAAGCCAATGAAATAATTCAAAAGCTGAATAGATAATAAGGTTCGTACGTTTTAAGAAACACCACCCTTTACTCGAGACCTTGTTTGACAGCTAACGTACCCCTACCACCTGGCCATTGCAGGTTACTAATAGGAAAGAAATAGTTTTAATAAAAGAGAGACCCCTAGCCCTCGAATACTCTAATAGCGTCGGGGTCGAAAAATAATAAGAGTTGCTCAAGAGAGATCTAAAAAGTAAGATAAAAGATAGAAGGGATCTCACCCAAGACGTGTTGAAGTAAAGTGAGAATCCAGCTAGGGCACCTCGGGATTGCCAGCCCCGTATTCACTAGACGTGAATCCCTGAGGTCCTCTAAATACGATTGTAAAGAATGAGGATTAAACTGAATTATTCTTTTTTTAATCCACCTTAAAGTTGTACAGGAGTACCATCACTACAATTATATTGAACTATGTTTGACATCTATTTAAGTGAACAAAATTTTTTAGTCGAATTAACCAAATTTCTTGTTTCTATCCGAATAAAATTAAAAATGTTGAAAAGTGGCCCTAAACGTCAACGACTATTAGGGATATTCACATTCTATTTCCAAACTCTGTTCGAAATTTATGACAATACGCAAAAACACTGGTGCGAAAAGATTTTTTACCAACTTAGTTTGTATGATTCAAATAGTGAAACAGGCAAAAAGGCATAGCTTGCAAAAAAACGATGTCTAAAAGTCAATTTAGATTGCAAGATGCAAAGGCCCTCTTCGAATTTTAACTCCTAATTTAAAGTTGTTAACTTCGGCCTTCACCGGCTTATGCTATTGTACACTTTGCCAACAAAAAAGATCAAAAGTACTAAGGTATCAAAAATACCCCAATAAATAAACTCAGAACGCCACAGATACAGAGTAATAACAAATTATTAAAGTAGTTACGTTAACTAAATGCGTTAAAAAATATTGTCCAAACAAGATTTTTCTTTAGTGCATTTGATTTTTATGCTATAAGAACTAAGCATCATTTCGTCTCACTTAATAAATAACCAAAATTCTAAAAAATATTTCTGGAACCAAAATTCTAACATTTGCTGTGGTGTAACTTCATATAAACTACGCTTTGATTTCTTTTCCTTAACCACAACCGGAGAACACATACGTATGTTTAACACCAAGATATAAAGTTTGTTTTGGGACGTAGTCTGCGCCGGCTAACAGAACAAGTGGCCCCATGAAATCTGAGCCAGAGGCTCAGGTTTTCTTTTAAGTCGTAGCTTTTGTGCTATTAAAAATGTCGCTATGTATCCCTAAATATCAACCACTATTTTCAAACACTATCCTAAATCGAAAATTATGGCAATATGCAACAAACAGGTGCAAAAAATTATTGGCTTTCTAAA
>JARJDX010024339.1:0-10620 GCA_030264735.1 Gymnusa sp. GC000175 | reverse complement strand
TCTGCCAAGCCAAAATATACACGATTTTATAATTTTTAGCACTTTTGTCTCCGATTGTACCTCCCAAACATCCTTAATATATTTGTTGTCGATGATGATTCTTAGGAGTTTTTGACGTTTTAGTTAGATAGATTAATCAAATGACTTTTAATGATTGTTTGGTAACTTTAGTTAACCGTGAAAATAAAATCTGGCATACATCACATATCACATTCATCTTATACCACTTTGTAGGTTCTGTCATACCTGTGACAAATTTGTTCGTCGCTATAATATACAAAATTTTAAAGCACTAGAAGCTCTTTTGATGCCTTTTCCGAATCTGCAATAAAAATGTAGGTTCCCAATTTAAACTTTTAAAGTTACCCTCTCCCCCTTAATATTAGTGGCGTTACTGTCTAATTTTCGATTCCCTCAATTTTTTATCTGGTACATTTTTTCGTATAATTCTTATTCATCATGTTTCACTTAAATCGACGAATATACAACAAAAAAATATAAATTTTACTGACCGGGAAATCATTTCATACTGATCAAAGATTAATTTTATACTGACCAAAAAATAATTTTACAGACCAATAAATCAATGTTTACTGACCATTTGTATTTTATACTGACCAAATTATAAATATATAACTGACCTTATTCTACAAAATATACTGACCAAAAGTGAATAAAAATACTGACCAAATAAATAGTGATTTTTATTATATCTACACCGAACAATATAATATGGGACTAAATTTTCATGTCACTTTCTTGACATTGTCATATTTTAGGGGTTTTTATATACAGACCCATCAAGAATAGTTAATAACCACGTGACCGCCTAGGTCGGCAACCCCCAAACGACGTTTAGTATTTTAATGTTGGTTATCATTTGCAATCAATTACATGTCTGAATATTTTTTTTATTGGCGTTAGTTGTTACGCACAGTAAGAGTTTATTTGCGTTTTACCTATATATTTGGGATATGTAATGTTCAACAGATTTGTTTTTAATAAACCCTTAATGCTTTGCTATAGTGATTGGGTTAATAGTTTTACCAACTGGTGGCAGGGTTATCATCACTCCTTTCTGACTCCTGTGTATATATCGTATCATGAAAAGGTACTGATCGCAGTGTACGACAAAGACAAGTGGCATCCTTCGATTCGTTTCTCTCTCGGCTTGTTGTCCGTGCCGCCACAGCGCCCCTTCAAGTATTACTATATTTCAGTGTAAATAACTGATGCATAAGTACTGTAGCAAAAATTTCCTGAACCGATTGCAAGACAGTCTCAAAATTATTGAAAATGTCAAAAAACTATTTTTGATATATACGAGGGTATGTCAAATGATTCATAGAATACGAAAAATGAAATTCTTTAGAAAATTTTTATACGTTATGTTTTGTATTTTCATCCAGTGGCGTAGTTAACAAAATCCATTTGGGAATTATTTGATGAATCGATATATATTTTCCATAAAACTATTGATTTTTTTGCTCATTTTGTCTTATTTTAACAACCACAACATGTCAGGTGTTCCTGTAAACCCTTTAAGGTTGGACAGAACGGCTTTGAGATAGACTTATAGACTTACAAAGAAAACAACAAGAACCGACGAGAAGAAAAGATAAAACTTCAGAAAAAATCGAATTTGATTTGAATCCAAGTCCTCCACCAAGCGTACCAGTCCGCTCGGCTGTTTAAGGGACTTACATATTATTATTTTCGAGAATGTGCTTTGAATTGAAATTAATTGAATTGAAAATTCATAATATTATTTTCAACATCCTGTATATGTCATAGACAAATGTTTTAATCATAAAGATGTTGGAACCCTATTTGATATTTACGCCAAACTAAATAAATAAATAAAGGTGAAAAATTTATTTTTCTAAAAAAAATATACAATTAATTAAGATAAAAAAGTGCGAGATGGAACAGCAGAGAAAGATAAACAAAAGGCTGATGTGCCGACATACATGCGTGCAAATACTTACTGATGTAAATGTGAGATGTGGTGGGCATCAAAACGGGCATGTGTAGAGCGACTTCCTTCTTCTTCTGTTTCACTCTCGGTCCCGCTCGGTCTGCCCCTACACACCAAGCTAAGCACATGCACTACATCGCATACAACTAATCATAAAACTATAATGTGTTTAAAAAAATATTTTGAACTTTTAGCACAAATGTATTAAGTGTTCTAGTAATTTAAAAAAAATAATATCTAAGTCAATAGATGGCGCTGACCATTTATTTAAAGGTGCTAACCAAATAAAAATGCGCCATCTGTTATATTAATAGGCAATTATTCATTTTTGTACTTTTCCACACAAATACATTTATCAGTACAGTAATAATACTTTTCTAATTTTAATTTTGCCCCTGATTTTTTTTAACTAATTTTGTTACAATTTACTTTACACAATGTAAAGTAATTTAAATTTTAGAGCAAATGAATTGAATGAAATGAATTGAGGTAGTTCATAAATGTAGTTTCATATACCCTGAATTATTATGGACGGAAGCATGCGAATGTAAAAACATTACATAAGCAAAAAAAAAGTATTGTGCAGTAATTCACAAAATGTGTTGTATGTGTTGGATGTGTAAGGCAAAAAACAAATGATTCAAAATAATTTACGGTGTAAACTTACATGGGTAAAGTTGGTTGTGCCCCAGCCAATGCAGGTTCGGGTACCAAGTCCCTAGCTGCAATAATAGATGGCGTCGAAACTGATTTTTGAAGGGGCAGTCTTGCTGGCAATAGGCGAAGCTGTTCAGCTTCACGTTTCGCCTTAATTTTGTTAAAATCATTCTGCAAAAAATATATAATATATAAACTTGTGTAAAGAAAAAACCTTAAATAAAAATTGTGTTAAGGATGATTATCTTTCAACTAGACTAGAGTAATTTTTTTTAAGATAAGCTACTCAAGATTATCTCTTAACTAGCAAAATCTATGAAGATTTATAACTTAGAATTGTGGGGTGCAACTATGGAATCAGAGCAAACTCTTTTTTACTAATTACCTGTAAGTCTGCTTCATTTAACGAGTGTGTACTTGCACCACCACCAGTCCTAGTTCCTCTCCTGCTCGAAACCGTTGAGTCTGCACCAAGCAACCTAACAGTGCTGCCGTCTACATTGTCAATAATTGACGATTCGTCAGCTTCCGATTCCATGCTGCTTAAGGAGATGCTGAAAATAAAATAAATTTATTCATAACTGAATTATTCTTTTTATTGTCACAAACAATTGCAACAAAGTAATTAAATTATATTCTCAAAAATTAGAAATTTACCTTCTCTGTCGCGCGTGCTTTATTTTGTCTTTTGTGCCCGTAAGATCTTCCAAAGCCGTCCATGATCGTCTTCGTTGCGTTTCCGGTTGGCACAACCAGTCTTGAGCACCTGTTGATTTATAAAAATTAATTGTCAAATGTTTTCTCAAAATGTTTTTTTGTGCTCACCGCTTCCTTTGCGACTTGGCGGTTGGTGCAAAGGAGAAGAACCTAATGACCCACCCAGGGTTTCTAACTCTGGCACCGATTCGTTTAGTGTGGGACAACTAGCACTTAATCTAGCTACTTGTGCTAACAATGGGTTTAGAGAGTATGCGTAATCTTTTGAGTTGGGTGTGTAAGCATCTACAAAAAAAATGCATTATTTTTATTTTAAGAAAACGCTAAATTTGTTGTAAAATAATTGAATTTTGCCGTAATTTCTGGTCCACAGTAAAAGATTGTTGAGCCAATATCTTAGGTTATATAATATAAAATAATAAAAGTTCTATTAAGCTATGACGAGTACAAAAATTATATAATGTATAATGGCCCAGTGATCTAGCGTACCTAACACATTTTATAGGTAAATTAAGCGTTTTAAATTTAAACTGCAAATTTTAAGACCAAAAATATTTTTTTAATGGCAATAACCTTTCGGTTATACCAGCGGTCTCAAAATCGAGGCCTGTCGGCCACATCAGGCCCGCGGAGCCATTTTATCCGGTCCGCGAATATAATGCCCAGTGTAGACATTCAATAACAATTTTTTTTTAATAATTTGCTAAAATATCCATTTTAATTTCAATGTGCACTAAAAATTAATACAAAGGAAATCGTAGCATTTAAATTTGTTAGATTTACGATTTCCTGTAGAGCCAAATTAATTGTGAAACAGTGCTACTATAACTATGGTTAAAAAAGAACGTTGAAGCACAAGAATCGTTAGTCAAAACTCTTCCAGGATTTGGAGATGCCGTCCTCAAAAAACGATTTCAATTACCCTTAATATATTTCACACCCCTGAAATTTTTCCGGAAGCTGTTGTGTTCCGATATTCTATTCTTCTCATCTTCTTTCTTTACTGACGCGATCACGCCATACCAAAAAAACATTGAATTTAAGTGTAGTTTATTAAAATGTTTCTGGTGAGATAATATTACGGGAGGTAAGGTTAGTTGGGTTAGGTTAAGTCATGATTAAGGTCTGAACAAATTTGGCAGCCCTAGTTATATCAAGCAAAGGTAAACAACCCAAAAAAAATATAATGCTCCTAAAAGACTATCTCTCATTACTTATTCCCTACTATCGTAGTATAAAGCTCTAACCCAATATTTCCCAACGTGGGTCCTACGCCTCACTTGGGTGCAATTTGATTGTTCAAGGGGGCAATTCGAAAATTAGTTTGTCTACACCTTTTCCCATTATAATTCAAAAAGCATCAAATTTAATTAAGATTTGTCAAATGTAATTCAGAAAGTATGAAATGTAATTACTTGTTTAATCGTACACAGTGGACACGACGCACAGAAGATAGAATAGCCTGGAGACACATGGGGGAGACCTTTGCCCAAAAATGGGACGGAAACGGCTGAAAATGATGAATCGTATAAAATATATAACAATGTAGCAAATTATAATGTGTTCCTTGTATGACTGCAGTACTGCTACATTGTAAATTAGGTTTGTTATGGGAAATAAAGTTGCAGTGACGTCTCAAGATGCAACAAAATATTTTGATTTTGTTCAAAATTTGCAATTTGTATCGATAAAGCATATTGAAATCTCATCTGAAAGAAGGAAACAATAAGGTGAAGAATACTCAATTATCATAAGTACTAAAAACCACAATTGAAAGTTGAAGCAAAATCTCTATAAAAAAGTTAAAAAATATGAATATGGTGTTCTTGTTCCTACAAAATTGTGGAATCGTTTGCTACAGCGAATAAATGTTGTTAAAAAATAAAAATAAAAGAATTAAAAAAGGAAATAACAAAGATAAAAAAACTATTAGGAGAAATACACGAAAGATTTAAAATATGACTTATATGGTACCCAAAAGAAAATATGGAAAACTGTACAAGAACGAAAAAAATAAATCAATAAAAATATAAGAACACAATCCACATATCTTCATTTGTTAAGGTCAAAAAATCACGAGCAACCAAACTAATATGTGCTGCTGCACTATCATGCGTAAACCACATTACAATCCTCGTTGCCATTGATGCATTCTCTAGAAACGCAGGTATTAATTCTTTAAACAAATGTCCATATACCTCGCCGCTAAATCTTCCTGGTAGAAATACCGGTCCAATAAGACCGTCATCCACAATTCCAACACAAACGTTTAATGAAAATTGATCTTCAAATGCCGCATGCGGATTTTCATCACGCCTCAAATGGTTATTATGAAAGTTCCTCATTGCTTATCTTAAGTAATTTGCTTTATCGGTTAAAAGAATCAGCATCAGTAGTTGCAGGATTTAAATTAATATTTGCAGAAACCATTGACAAAATGCAATACGTGGATTAAAATCAACAGGAATAAGTTCCTGAACGCGCTGAATATGGTATGGATACAAATATTGCTGCTTCAAAATTTTCCACACAGTCATTTTATATACATTGAACGTATTTGCAATTTCTCTGGTAGAAGAACGTGGATCTTTATCAACCATGTTTAACACATTTTCTTCTTATTCTACCGCTGTTATTGTGTTTGGCCTACCTAGTCCTACATTTCGTTTAAATGTAATGTGCCTATTTCACAAAGACGTTGACGAATACTTTGAAAGGTTTTTCTATCAGGAACATAACAATTAGGAAAATGTTCACAGTACAGCCGCTTAGCTTCTGCGGAATTTTCATTAGCAAGTCCAGACATATCAGTCACCTCGGCGTTCAATAGCGATTGAGATTAGAAAACTTCACTAACATATGTAAAATTATCACACAAAAATACGAGAGAAAATCAGCTAGTATCAAATATGGTAAAAGATTTAAGTCACAATGGAAAGAAAAAAAATTACGTATGAAATCTGCGATTCAAGTAAAATCGTCCAAGGTATAATTATTCTTAAAATGGTCCAAAAAATAACCCCCTTAATTTGTGCTGTATGTTTAGTATACACCCTGTATAATGTAATATTTAAGCGATTCCCTGACAGCTGACCCAGTGAGACAATTGAACCGCTCCACTATTGAACCAGTCGACAACTTAACCATGTGACATTTGAACAATGGACATTTGAACCAAAAAACAATTAAACCATTACTAAAAATGAATCTGGCGATAATTAAAAATAAATAAAATTAAGCAAAATATTGCAAAACTGCAAAGCATTTTAATCAATTTTGCTGCAAAATATTTATTATGTACAAAACTATGTAAAAAACAAAAAGGAAATTAAATGTAACGCTGAAAATGATTTTTAGAAATACTGTAAGCTGACCATATTTAAAAAGAATTTGAGTTATTATTATTATACTAATCAATATTAACCTACAGCAGTAGCAAGATGTACATATTCATATTTATATGATACATTAGTGAATGTGTCAATTTAATTTAAATTTTTAAAAATCATCATTTTTAAATTTTAATATGTTATATTTTAACAGAAATAATATTATTATTGAATGGTTCAATTGTGCGGTGCATCAATTGTCCATGGTTAAAATGTCACATAATTCAGTAGTCGACTGGGTCAATTGTGAAGCGGTTCAATTGTCTCACTGGTTCAGTTATCTGGTTACCATATAATCCAACTAATAATCCACTTAACGGATAAACGGATTTGGATGAAACTTGGTAGATAGATAGATAGTCTATGTCGTGGATTAACACATAGGCTACAAGGTTGTAATGTGGACTAAACCCTTTACGCCATCTTCTGGAATAATATAAGAAATATATTAATTAGAAATATTGTGAAAAAATATAACCAGGTTGGGTTATGGTCTCCAAGTTTAATCTCCACTTAGCTAGTAAAACCGAATTTCCTTGTCGCTTATCCTTGCAAACCCAAAAAGTATGTTACCAACATGTAATGTTTGGAAAGCTCCGATCTCTTCTCTAGAAAGACAACGGCGACTTTTTATAGAGTATCAAGGTCCAAGACTCATACCATTTATACAAAAAATGGACCTATATAGATAGATCCACCCATCTTGGTTACTTGTCTATTTTTAGCAATGGGTTTCGGCCCCTCTTAGTCATAAATTGCATATGTTTCACAAATAAATTGACCAATATACTATACTACAAAGTTCTGTGTATGTTCTAGAAATCCCAGTTCTACATTTTAAACTTACTATGTACGGTAATATCTCGCATGCGTTGCACAGTCTCGTGCAAATCCCTGACTTGCTGCAGACTGTCTTCAAGTACGGGGTAAGTTTTGTTGGCAGGAGAATGAGGGGTCACGCTAATAGTGGGCAGTGGCCCTGGCCGGGGTAACATCTCGGCCAAGTGATAATCTGTGATGACGTCCTCGTCACTGTCCGGCTCACCTCCACTCTGCCCACACTCATCTGCAACACAAAAAGTTTTTACTATTTTTACTTTGTAGAAGGTAGATTATAAACTTATTTTAGTTTGTTTTACATTTTTTGATTATAAATATTTTACGTCCAAATTTGTCTGTGCGATGTTTGTTATGCTGAATAAACCCGGTTCAAATCCTGTTCTGGATCTGGGATTATGCTTTATACACAAATAAATAACAATTCTTAGGTCATGTGTTAATATTAAATGACATTAAAATTATTATTACCTCTATTATAAATATAATATTAAACAATCTTGGAATATTGTAGGGATTGCATAATAGGCTGATAATATACTTTAAGTTTTTTATCAAAAGTAACGGATATGTCTCAAATTCATAAATGAAAGTCGTGTGGTCACTACACCTCCAATATTTTACTTAGAAAAGCCATTTAAGAAACTTAGGAAAAGTTACGTAATTATTTTGTCCCCATGTTCATTTGATCTGGTTCATAGTGATTTCTTATTGTTCCCAAATTAAAAATAAATAGCTTGGGACAAATGAATAAGTGATGGCCGAAATAAATACATATTTTAAAGAATTTTCCTAAGATTACTTTTTAAATTGCTTAAAAGTATTAGACTCTCTAGGCTAAGTATCTTTGACGTAAAATATTTCGAGAAACAGAAACGTACGAAAATTTGATATCAGATGTAAGTCCTATGTCCAAGGGATGTGGTCACCACAGTGGTCATAATACGTAATACATAATGTATATAAAAAGATGTATTCTAAAAAAAAGGTGGAGGTTACAATACGACTTTAATTAACGAATTTAAGAAATATCCGTTTCTTTTAACAAAAACATAACTATATTTCAACAATTATGAGCAGGTTGGCAGTATGTCTCTGCAATTTCATTTTGTTGAAATATATGTTGGTAATAACTCCGACAGTGACATCAGTCAGACCTTTGAATGATATATATGTAACCTAATTTCATTAATTGTCAGCTGATTATAATGACAGAATGTTTGTGCAACTTAATGGGAATAATTTCAAAAAAAGAATAAAATTTGTTGCAATTTAATAATAAACATTTTGTATTCTGATTTTTTTCCGTAAATTTGAAAGTGTTTTAAATATTTGCAAAACAACGAAAAACATAAATTACCACTTCCGGTTGGTGGGTTTCAGACAACTGGAACCTCCCTATTTTTGTAAAAACCTTAAATAAGCTTCGTAAATCTAAGTAATAAGCCTTAAAAATGTTAGAGAAATTTGACATTTAAGCTGAATTTTTATAATGATGATAAGTTGCTAGTAGGTTAGCTTTATAAAAATATTGTTTTTTTTTATAATATATTACCAACACAAGAATGTCATCCTAAAAATAAAATATACACAAAAAGATCCAATGAACTCTCTTTGTGGTTTTCATTTTGCAATGAAGCGTTCTGGTTTGTGTTACTTATTTTTATCGTTTTATTCAGTCGGATAAAACCGCGGATTTTTTATTAAACCGAAATATTTTGTTTAATTTAGTTTGAAATGGCGTTTAAGTATTATGTATAAAAGTACCTTTGATGAGGCAAGATAATCCCATGACGGCAACAAGTGCCCGCTTAAACCGTACGTAGCAGTCACATCTGTAGCGTCGCGCCGCAACAATTGTCATAACATCGGAGACTCATTTGTTGTTAATGGAGCGAGGAACGCCGCGACGAACACAGTATAAAAAGCTGTATGTTAGTGAGTCAAGCGTTTGAAATAACGTGAATGATTTATATTCTGCCACAATTGGATCCACACGGATTCACACCACAATGCGCTCTCAAGACACCGAAGTCCATTGTCTTATTTTTCTTTCTCATTGTGTGAATCGACCATTATCCAATCACGTTCTTGTGCTATATGTGTGCAAACCATTCCGTTCTTTATCGTAATTTTATGCGAACTCTATCAAAGTCACGGGTTATTCTTATCACAAATTCCTTACTACCTTATGACCACCTTTGGCAGAGAATCGACTTTATTTATTCTAAACATTTTATATAAAAAAAAATACGTACGAAGGTATAATATCAGGCATGATTATGGTTATGGGTTCTACAATTTGTTAAATTGGCCGTATACTTTAGGCCCCATTAAAAGCATGCAAAAGCAGTCGTTTTTGCAAAGTATTTTTTAATAATGTTGAAAAATTTAAATAAAATAAATTCTACAAAGAAAATTTATTGGTAGTTTAATTTTTATTCACCAAGGAATAAGTTATATATATGACTTCTATACACATTTTTTTTATTAAAGGAAAACAGCATTTATCCAGTTACATTCAAAAACTTCAGATTGACAACATATCGGCCAAAAATTATCACCATAGCAGTTTTTGTATCTTTTATGAATGGGAGTTTCTTTATTTAGGTAGAGAAACGATTAAATTGTCGTACAAGCCAAGTCCTATCAGCCGATCAGTCTCACCTCATTGCTCCTAAAAATGTGAAAAAAATTGTGGAGATCAAATCAAACCTGCTACAAAAGCAGCAATTAGCCTAACCTGACAAATCCCTTGTATATGCCTTACCACAAACATAGAGGCTACACTGTAATAGTCGGTGATTGCGCGGGGTATCTTTATAGATATGAAAAAGGCGACATTAAGGTGGAAATTGATGTTCCCACGATAAAATGATAAACCGTAAAATTACCGCAGGATTGGGGAGTAAATCGGCAATGATCACCAGCATCTAAAGGATGGCCGCAAGGAGGAGTTGTATCACTCTTGCTGTGGTGTATCATAGTTGATATGCTCATAAATACCTTAGCGAATATAGGTTACAGTGCGCTGGGATACGC
>JARJDX010024328.1:0-14707 GCA_030264735.1 Gymnusa sp. GC000175 | reverse complement strand
TTACAAACGAATGCATTGATAAGCGGGAAAATGAATACAACAGATGTGTGTAGGAAAAAAATATGCGTTGAGTAGAGTGGTGGTGAGAACGCTTTATACACAAGTTTGTTCGACTGACCCATCTCATAAAGCTGTATAAATGGAAGTGAAAATGTCTAAAGAGCCGCAAACGCCTGTGCAAAGAGCCGCATGTGGCTCTGGAGCCGCGGTCTGCCGACCGCTGCCGTAGGGGGTTATAATAATAAATTTTCTAGATCATTCGTTATGTTCCAGGACGTTTATCTGCACCTCGACGAAAATGCAAATTATTTTTTTCCATTTTTAAAATTGCAATTTTTCCAAGGTACATGCGATTTTCTCATTTTTGGTTATTTTTTTCATGATATCTCAAGTATTGAAGATTTCGTCTTTAGAAAATCTATACTATAAGTAATATACTCTCCAAACCAATTTTTTGTGTGCTTCTTCTTTCTTTCGGTTGCTATTATGGTCAGTTGAGTAGAGTTGCCCCAGTTGAATCGGTCACTGGCAGCCCTCTTCCACTTCGTTATTCCGATCTTATCCGCGTCCATAGCAACACGACTTTCCCAACGGATTCTTAGCCTTCCCCGTGGTTTCCTTCATACTAGTCGCATGGCCTCTATACCTAAGCGTCTAGCGTCCTCAAACGATGGTTGCCACGATCAGATTCGTCACATAGTCGTAGTTTTAAATTCATTCTGTGTCTCCTTACTTTTCTTTCAAAACATTTTGGTTTCACTTCATGGGTTCATTGGTGGTCTGTGTATCGCTGCCATATACCACAACAGGTCTGATAATTGTCTTGTATATCTTTATTTTTGTGCTGCGAGATAAGTCTTTATTGCGCAGAATTGTGTGTGGGCTAAAAAGGCATCTATTCCCTAGCATAATGTGGTTTCTCACCTCGTCTGATACATCGTTTTTGTTGTTGTTGTTTTTTTCTGTGTGCACTTCTTTTGATATGGATAATATTTTTTCTGTAAATATTTGCGTTGTTAAGTGATAGTATTGTAGTAGTCTTTAGAGTTCATCCTTGTTTTAAATAATTATTACCTCGTCGTCAGCGTAGCATATTATTCTTGGAAGATTTGGGGTAAATGCTAATGATCTATTGTTATCTTCTACTAGGTAACCAAATCTACATTCGTGCATATACGTTGCGTCGTTGAGTGAAGGACTATACAATTTTAAATATATATTCTTTACCCAGTCCCATACATAAAACAATTAAAACTCAATTTTTTTATTCTTTTTTTGCAGGTTTTTTTCTAAATTTTCATTTAAAAGTAAAGTTTTTTAAGGGTGTAAAAAAAAAGTGCAAACTTAAAATAAAATTTTTATTGTACACTTAAATTTACATACAAAGATAAATATTTTGGTTTTTGGCCAAAAATCCTTTGGCAATGAGAAATAAAGGTCCGTCAAGGAAGATGCTGAAAGTAACACTATATTAATTTATTTTAAAAATAATAAAATAAATAAAACAATATAATAATTTAGACACTAATTTAGATTTTTGTTATGTTTTTTATTTTAAAAAATTATGCTCTAGGTGAGGCTCGAACTCACAACCCCGGCATTGCTCACGACTACTGCCTTATAAGTACCGTGCGCTAACCAATTGCGCCACTAGAGCGATGGGGAAATATGTATTTTGGAGGGTATATATGGGACATGTATATTATTAATAGAAAAATTTAAATTTAAAATCAAATTTATCATATGCAAATTAGTCTACTTTAGTAATGCAATAAGTACATTGTTTATAAATTAAAAAATGTTTTCTTTAAACCTTTTTACAAAAATCAAACTTTCTTGAGTCGTGTTTAGTTATCATTACAGTAAAAGCTATACACGACTCCTTCAGGCCTAATACATTAATACATATAAAGTAAATACTGTGCTTTTGCCAACAATATTTTATTATTTAATTAATTACCTTAGTCATGGATACATAAATCTGCTTTGATATTTTTAAATGCCCAAAAAATAGCTATCTATGAACAAATTTTAAATACCGTCAAAAAATTCTAACAAATACATACTTAAAATTATTTGTGCGGTAATGCTGTACACGTCATGAAATATATTCTACTAAACTTGAAAGCTTTCAACATGATCCTTCATCT
Organism: Gymnusa sp. GC000175; assembly: GCA_030264735.1. Classification (NCBI taxonomy): domain Eukaryota; kingdom Metazoa; phylum Arthropoda; class Insecta; order Coleoptera; family Staphylinidae; genus Gymnusa; species Gymnusa sp. GC000175. The sequence goes on along the minus strand of JARJDX010024328.1, from coordinate 12,557 downwards.
AGTAATAGATAACTTTCATGACTTGACATGTAAAGAACTAATTCAAAAGAATTATTTTCTGTCCATATTTAATGGTATCGGGACTACGGATGTAAGCAACATTTTAAGTCAATTGAATTATTGGTTAAAATAGGATTACAAAATTTAACCCTAATGAACTAACCAAATAAATACCTACCTAAAAAATTAAATAAAAGTTTGTAAAAATAAGCAGTAGCAGACTAAATTCCTAAAACTATAAATAAGAGTTGTGCAATTACAACATTAAATAATTTTGAATTGTTGCATCTAAATGTGCCAAAACAAAAATTGCGCATCTAAAGAACCTACCTTTTAAATTACTTTTATAATGCTTTAATTTTCTTCGTGGATGGTTCATGATTATTTATAATTTTTTGTGAAGGGTTCAAAACTAAAAATAAAAGTATAAAATTACCAGGACCTAAGAAGTTGATTGCATCCGCAGACCACACACGCACACGTGTCTTGTCGTCTGCTCCGAAAAGGTTGGCGTTTGCGACCTTTCTGGTTTAAGTTTTGATTACAAAATGTTGGATTTATCGCGGAGGAAAATGATGGACCATTATCAGAGCTTGTTTCCACTTGTTTGGCCGCGTTTGGTCGATATATATAGAGACTGCGCGACGCGACAAACGCGCGTGATTGTAGGTCTGTTGGACAGGTTAGTACCAGATGCTACATGCCACTTGAATATGCCAAACTTTTCTTGATTCAGTTCACTATAGACCGTCGTGACGTCATCATGTACTGCGATTTTTAAATTTAAAACATTATTTCCCGCCAGAGCCCAAGTAAGTAAAATATTTTACAAACAGTAATAGGTTACAAATTTGGCATGGTATTTTTTTAGCAAATAAAACGCATTTGTTTTGTTTGGATTTGTTTTTATTTATGATGTTTTTATTTATTTATTTTTATAATTATACAAATTAGAAGTTTGTTTTTTTTAAGAAAAGTTACTTTAAATAAATATGTCATAGTAAATTGCAAAGTAGAATCATTAATCATTTTGTTTACGTTACCAACGGAAGAAACTTATCTAATAATAAAGAGAGGAACGATTTGATATCATATTTTTCTAATTAAACAATTGCTCTTTTATTACTCATAACTTTTAACAATTATTTAAACAATAATTCTCCGAACATTTTTCTGTAATTAGCGCACATTTAATTAATCTTTATAATTATTACAATCTGTGTAAATATTGCAAATTCATATTTTAACAAAATAAATATAAATTTTGCGAACTACTAATTATTAAAACATTAAATTACTTCACTATTTTGTCATTTAAAATTAAATTAAAACTTCAATTTCCAATTATCTCGCAACATGCAAAAAACATTATAACAGAGATAATAATTTGCTTCAGTCGCGTGCCTAATTAAATAAAACTTAATTAAGCAATTAAATAATTTAATAAAATGTGCTGTATTACAATTTATTAGATTTAGTTTGTTAGTCAAGTAAAAATACAGGATGTCCTAAAGGTAGTGCTATAAATTTACCAACCTATTTCAAAAATAAGTCGAATATATCGTTTGTCTTAAATATTGGTGTATTAGGGGGTAGGTAACTACTTGGAACGGCCAACAGATACTTCTTTTTACAAAGATTGAACAAAAAATTATTTTCTAAACGTCATAATAAAAAAAGTTTGGAGTATTCTCCGCTCGACTTTTCCGAAACGAAAAAAAACTTTACCCAATAAAAAATGTCTTAAATAAAAGTTGTTGTTATTATGAATTTCAGCATCTTTATTTTTATAAACTTTTTCGTAATATTTATTTACTACTAAAAAATAGATGCAAAAAACTAAAAAATGGTACAAGTAAACTTCCACTTCGGGTCCACACATACAGATACTAGCAAACGGCTATCCACATACACACACACAGACATCATCTCCTTTTTTCGCACGATTACTAGACTTTCCCCTTTCGGAAAAGTAAATATCATTATTGTGACCAATATCTTCTAATTCGTATTGACACTTGCTAGTTATTGCTGTATTTGTTAGGATTTGATCACTAATTGGCTATCGATCGCAAAGTCCTTTTGCAGTGTTAATTATTGTGTATGTGTGAGAGTGTTATATTAGAGCTTGTTAGTCGAGAGAGTCGCCACTCACCTTTCTCGAGTATCATTATTTTTTTTCCAATGACAAATGGTAATCGGGGATCGAACCCTGTGCATGTGAACCGAAACATGGTATTCTACCATTGAAACACTTCTGTTTCCTGAATAATTTCGTTTTAACGGATAAACTGAAGAATAAGGCAAATCAGTTAATTCTCCGAAAAAAGTTTACAGCAAAAGATTTTTTTACTGTTGAGCTGGTGCACACGTTAGTGAAAGCTCTAAGAGCGGCTTGGCTATCGGTGTAAATGTGGACCTGTTCACCAGAATTCTCATTTACCATTACCCATTCTGCTGCTTTGTTTATGGCAGTTACCTCCGCTTGTAGAACGCTACAGTAACCAGGTAAGCGTATACTAATTTTGAGGTTGAGATCGTTGAAGAAAACTCCGCCACCTACATTGTCCTCCCTCTTTGAGCCGTATGTATAGACCTACGTTTGTCCTGCTGTCATACCTTTTTCTCCGTCCACTCCTCTTTTGAGGGTATGCGGACAGAGAATTTGTTTCCAAAAGCAGGTGTTGCTAGACATCGATCTATATTTCTGGGCACCCCTTTAAATTCATTGATTATTGAAGCGTGACCATGATAGTCTGATGTCAACATTTGCACCGACTTTAGTCTAAGTGCTGTGGTGATGGCGAGTTGCTTGCCCATAAGATCAACTGGGGTAAGATCCAAGATTGTCTCTAGGGCTTTTGTAGGCGTTGTTAACATGTTATCATGAGCGACGCCATTCTCTGCACTTTTGTAAGCGCCATCTAGTGAATTCTTTTATCTAGTGCTGTCCACCGTAAGAATACGCCATAGTAGAATATTGGTATTAATACAGCTCTACATAACCAGTAGGTAATTTTAGAGTTGAGGCCCCAGGATTTTCCCACCGCCACAATTTTCTGAAAAAAGGTTCAATCAAGTACAATTTACCGAATTTACACCTGTGTGGTTATTACATACATATTGATTAGCCTAGCTTAACCTAAAGCTAACACCGGCCGAAATAATTTTAAAATAGATCTTTTGGTTAATTACTTAATAATTTATAAGTTGTGTTGATGTAATCAGTGGCGGATTTACCACTTGAGAGACCCCAAGAGAGAGGCCCACTATCCTTTTTTTTGAAAACTGATAAAATATAAACTTTAATATTAATTATTTACTATTAAGAAAAAAAAGATCAGAAGCATCGTAGTTTACACCAAAATTATGTTAATTTGATAAATCTTTTATTATTTTACACCAATAGCATCTAAATTTTTACAAAAATCTTTAAATTTGAAAAGATTTATAACAATTTTAAAGAATATTGCCACAATTTGCACAAAAACCTAAAAATTTTAATAAAAAGTAATAAAAAATTTAACAAAATCATCGCCATTTGGACTAAAACTTCTTGAATTTGACAAAAACCATTATATTTTCAATTGAAATCTTTTATATTTTGACGAAATTTGCTTAAATATAACAAATTGCTTATCAATTTTAACAAAAATCTCGCTAGTATAAAAAAAATTAGAACTTTAAAAAAATAACTGAAATTTGATCAAACATTGCAATTGAAACAAAAATCATTTAAATTTTAACAAGAATTGCTTAACTTCATATTAATTTTAACCGAAATAATCCTAAATTTATTAAAATTATTAAAATTTTAATAAAAACTAATCAAAATCATCGCAATTTGTATTAAAATTACCAAAATTTTAACAAAAACCTCTTGAATTTGCCCAATACAACTTTAAGATATATAAATTCTGGCATTTTTTTTTAAATATTTGCAAAATTATAGCTCATAATGGAGCCTAAAATTAATCGTTGGAAAGTGAGCCTTATACCAAGTCTTTATGAATGGTTAATAACCAGGTGACCGCGTGGATAGGCAACGTGAGCATTTGATATTATAATGGAAATTTTACATTAAAATATCAAATTTCGTTCGGGTTACCTACCTACGCGGTCATGTGGTTATTAACCATTTATGAAGACTTGGTACAGTGAGTGAATAAGATAAAAATTCTCAACATCCGTTTGTTTATAACCTTTTGCGTGAGCGATGAATAATATTTTAATAAATAAAAAGTGGCGCAATTTTTAAATTTGTAATATACTAAGTGATCAAAATAAAAGGAAGTACAGAGTGTTTCATTTAAAAAGAAAAAAGATGGCGATCTGTCAATATCATAATCGTTGACGTTAGGGATGCGACGTTTTCAATTTCAAGTTGGCGTCGATGTAAAGATTTAAATAAGCCATAGCGAATTTTAAAATGTCCAAATCTCGTTTCCTGTGCATGCAGATATTACGTGTGTGGTGTCGTACGAAAACGCTCGAAGTAACCTATCAAAATTCGAAGACTTCGGCCACCACTTCGAGTCACTGAAAGCTGGTCATGTGACGTTTCAAATGAAAGGTCTGGACGCGGGGAATATGAAAATTAAGTTAACATTTCTGTTTAGTTAATGCAATGAACAGCGAGAGAACGTAGATGGCGCATTGAATAAAAAGCGTTAATTCTGTAATTCATTTAATTTTATGCTGGAAACACTTGAAAAAAAATCTGTGCCCTCATTTACATGTTTCCTTATATAAAATTGTGTTCAGACGGGAACAAATTAATATTGTTTCTTATGTATAATAAACACAAATTTGAGGGCAATATTGAACATTTTACTAACACGCTTAGACTCCGGTCCGTGCACATCCTGTGAAAGACGTATGAATATATGTCAGATTTATGATTTTACACAATTATAAAAAATCTGATGTGGAATTTGTTTCAAATTTGATTCTAGACACTTTGTACTTGTGGATTTCAGCCTAAAGTAACTGGGCTCTTTCAATTATTGTTAAAAGCTTAAATATGAATTTTTATGGTGATATCTTTTAATAGTTTTTAAGAAACCATGCCCAAAAACGGACCACACACACATACATACACAGACATTTTTTAATTTTGGTCAATTCTTGTTCAGGGTATCCTAAAAAGCGTATTTCCACTAAAATTTTAACTTTTTTGACGAGTACAATACTTTATCTATGATAAAGCAATAAAAATGAGCGCGAGCGAACTCACTTTAAGCATCGAGAAACATCTTCACCAATTACCAGACACGTTGATGGATGAAATTTTCGAGTGTCGATTAAGAAATGAAAATCATCTAAAAATATTGATAAAACTTATCAAATTTAACAAAAATCATGTAATTATATTTAAAATTGTTCAAAGTTGATAAAAAATCATCGTAATTTAAATAATTTAAATAAAATCGTTGCATTTTAAACGTTTAAATTTTAGGAAAATTGCACAAATTTGATCAGAATCATAGCAATTTTAACCAAATTATTGCAATTTTAAACAAAATTATCTAAGTTTGGAAGAAAATCACTTGTCGTGTGCGATTTTTTCGAGAGAGCATAAAACTTTAAAACAAAATTGCAATGTTTTTGGTTTATATTTTATGGGATTCTAAAAACCCTTCCACGAGCGCGCTAAGATGCGCCACTGGATTTAGTCCATTTTTATTTTTATTTCCATGTTTGTTGCACCAGGGACAGGAGCCCGAATTAATTCTCAAGGGATACCATTTAGTCAGGCTTGCCTGATTTAAGGTTCTTCTACGTGCTAGGGATTTCAATTTCTGCTAGGGTTGGTGTGGGTATTTGCATCATTGGTAGTTGGTCGAATTCTTCAGGTGGAGTCTTCGGATTATTGAAAGCCTCTTCGAAATGTTTTTTACATCGGTCCAGCTGTTCGCTCTTAGGCGTCAGTGTTAAATTATTTGTTCTTCTGATAGGGTGCTTTCTTGATAAAAGTTTATTTGTTTTGTTTCGGTAAAATGTTCTTCATTCACTGAAGTTTCGGAGAACTGTCTTTTCAGTAAGCTGTTTTCGCACAATTGTTTTTGACAAATTGATCCAATACGAAGAAAATAAGGCTTAATTAAGTTAAATGAACTCGAAAGAGACTAGGGTATGTTAGGTGAGCTAAGTAGCTAACGTTTCGGTATTACCTTTTTAGCAAAACATCACTGAGCTTTAGGATTTCTAAAGCAAACTACGCTGCACGTCTTTGAAAAAAGCTAGACAATCACGCATATGGCGCACTTTGATGCATGTCCGACGTGTTTATACATCGAGTAAAACGGTTGACATTTCAATTTTTGTTGTGAATTAAAATTATTAAATAATTAGTAAATTTTTTAAGCTGTATCTCAGGAAAAAAAAACGGGTGTGCGAATATATTATTAAGAACTTTTTTCCATTTCTCGCTGGGAAGTTTGTCCCTTTTTAGTTACACCCTATGTAGTTGATTGCATGTGATCATAAAAATTAAATATTTCCTTTTCCACTTATGATTTCTAATTCATCGGTGCATTAACAGCTATTACATTTTGTTTTTTTGTAGCTGCATAAAGTTTTGGTTTTAGGAGATTTGACCGTCAGCATTTGTCCGAGGGACATTTGGTCGCCGGCTATTTGCCCGTCAGACACTTGACCGCCGGGACTTTTGATCGTCTGAACATTTAGTGTGTTTATTTATTATTACTAGTACTCAAACATATACACTGGCTTCTTCTTCTAGTACCATTTTTTTTTCTATTTCTTGTGCATGAAGGTGTCAACTTCATTTTAACTTAACAGAATTGATTGTTCTTCTATTGGAATTCACTGATTAGGATAGAGTTCAGAGTGTAGTTTACCTTTTTCTAAACATTTCCCAACAACCCAACCCAAGCAATATTTGCATATTCTACAAATGAATAAGCCACATTCGAGTTGATAATAAATTAAGCAAATTAAGTAATCTATCCGGTGCAAATTTTATTTGATAAAAACATACCGTGTCAATCAGCAGCACACATAATACTTTGCAATTGCTTTCTGTTAAATCAAGTTCATTTTAGGACGTGTAGGTGTTTCATATGAAGTATTTTAGGGCAAAAGTCAATTTCCACTTATTTTTTTGGTAAGAAATCGGCGGGTAAATTTGTGACAGTTTAATGAATTTCATTTATTGTTTCATATTGTGTCGTATTTTATCGTATATATGTTAATTTAAATGTTTTTATTAATTTTTTTTTTGGTATTTTTTTCAGGGTTGAGAAAAACCCGGTTTTTTTAAAAAAGCTCAACTCAACGGTTTTTTTTGGGTTTTTGGGGTTTTTTGGTTTTTTTTTGGGGTATCATTGTTTTTGTTAATAATATCGACAAATGCACTTAAAGAAAAACTTAACATTGCACCAATTAACAAAATATGGAGTATATATTTTGTTAATTGGTGCAATGTTAAGTTTTGCTTTATTTTAATTGGATACAATTAAACTAATAATAACATGTATTAACATCATATGATTACTAATAAAAAATGTATGTAATGTATTGTGAATTAAATTATATGTATTATTGTAAATTATTTTTTAAATTACTTTTCAAATGTGGCAGTAAAAGAAATACACAATGATTTTTCCTTTTCGTAACACTAATTCGAATACAATATTTGACTCAGATTTAATAGATAACCTTGTACTGAAATGGGTTTTTTTTAAGTGGGTTTTATTTTCAAAAACACACCCGGGTTTTTTTTTGGCTGGGTAAAATTGGTACAACCCTGATTTTTTTTGCACTACATTTGGAGGCAATTTGTATAATTTAAAAAAAATATAGCACTTAAAATATTGTACATATATTCTTTGTTGGGTAAAAATAAATTTAACCCTTTTTTTCAGGACAATGAAGTTGTTTGTTGCATTTTACGTATTTGCTGCAATATTTTTAAACGCATTCGCCTTCAACCACTTTGAGAATGAGTTGGCACCGTTTACCACCGGAAAAATTAGTAGCAAATCACCTGCAGCGGAGATACAAGGTAAATATTTCGCGTGTTTTGATCCCACTTTCATAAACCTCTCAAGAAAACAATATTAATGCGGAGGAAAAATACAATCACGCAAATCCTGCATTTCGTTTGTAATTAATCTGTTTTTATGGCTTCTAAATCTCTTCAAATTTTATTTTTTTGTCCGTATTGCAGTCACGTAAAGTCCTGAAACAATCATGACAACTGTAGATGCAAAATTGCGCAGAAAGAATATTAAAATTTATGATTTAATTTAATTTGCATGAAATGTTTTTGGGGTGGAATATAACGTTTGTGCAATTGTTTCAGACGAGGTGGATATATTAAAGTTAATGAATGTGTCTGCCAAGGATCCGGGAATTTCCCTAGTTGAAGGACCGATTGCGAAGTATCCAGCGTATAAGTTTCGTTTATCCTACGAAAATGCCCCTTTGTCAAACTCAAGCGCCGTCATAAACGAAATGTCGAACAAATTGGGCTTTACAATTGTATTTCTCTACCGACAACAAAAGAATAATTTAGGAACCTTGATCTCTGTCAATTCGCCAGGACGTTTGATTCCGTGGTTTCAAGTGTATTCTAACATGAAAACAAACTTACTTGGCATGAAATACATTCTTAACGGATCGCCCGAATCGCATAAAATTATCCAGTGGAGATTGCCGACCCATCACAAGAAATCTCCTTTGGCTGGTAAGTTAATTGCACTGCCTCTTTATACAGGGTGGTCCAAATGGACCACTACCATGGGTATGTAGCGGTCATAATTATTTATTTTACATTTTATCAAGTTATATATTTAATTTCTACCCTATCTCTATGGAAAATTAAATTACCAAGTTTATCTAAATATAAATAATTTTAGAATTGAAACAGGTATCTTATAATTAAAGATAATTAATTAATGCACAATATTGTGTAGATTTGTGTGCTGACTTAGATTCAACAGTTTGGAAATTATTTAAAAAAAAATGGTGGTGTGGACACCACACGACTTTCATTTACGAGTTTAAAACATATCCGATACTTTTAATAAAAACATAATTATTTTTCATTTATACCAATTAGATTGGCAGTATGTCTCTGCAACTTTCTTTCGTTGAAATGTTGGCATTACCTCCTATAATGACATCTGTTATGGGATTAAAAGATTCAAATAAATTAGCTATCATTTTCAATTTAAAGAATTTAATTTTAATTTTTTGTAAATAAATGAAAAGTAGTTTATTGATCCAAATATCATTTGAATGATGTATAACCTATTTCATTAATTGTCAGCTGATTATAATAAGAGTATGTTTCTGCTACTTCATGAGCATAAATTCAATAAAACGTTTCTTAGCATGAGTTCTTAAAATGTTGTAAAAATGATAACAACAAATAAAAATTTACTTTTGAACTCCTATATTTTTCCATAAACTTGATAGTTTTTGAAATATTTGCAAAAAAACCGAAAAACCTAACCAATAAACTACCACTTCTAGTTGGATTTTAGACAAAAGTCACTGAGACCTCCCAATTTTTGTTAAAAGATTCAATATAAATTTCCAGGCTGGTCAGTTAAAACGTCTGGGCTGTAGAGAGGACACAGACACACACAGACAGACATACACAATAACACCACTTCGAAAACAACCTTTTCTGAATGACGAAAACGGACATTTCCGCAATAAATTTTGTTTCAAAAATTTTCGCGTTTACTATACTTTATTTTACTTCGTAAATGAAAGTAAAACTGAAAATCTCGATTTTCTAAAAAGTTAAATTTCTCCGTAAATATAAAAGGTACAAAATAGGTTTTATATGAAATTTACTTGATTCTATGAAGGAAAATTGATGCCAAAAGAAAATTCAAGAAAAAAAAAGTATATTTAATCATGTAAAAATCAAATGTGGCGTCTATATAAAATTCATTCATTCATTCAAGTAAATTTCATATGAAACTTATTTTGTATCTTTTATAATTATGGAGAAATTTGAATTTTTGGTTTTTTTGAAATAGTTTCTGAACTGTTTGACATTTTGAAAATTTCTCAGCAGAATCCAAGTCTGCACAGAAATTTACACAAAATTATTGTCCATTTGGCATAGTCTCTTTATCTTTAATAATATAAAAGATAGCCATGACTCAATTTGGACCACCATGTATATCTTTAGTATTTTCAAAAATAATTTAAAATTCACCCTTTCAAAATGCATGGTGACGATTTTATTATATTAAAAATGAAAATAAATAAACGAGCAAGAGCTCGCGTTTTTTTGTAATTTTACATTTAGTAATAATTTAAAATTTAATCATGCATCCGTTTTGTTTGCCGAAATGTTTTAAGTAATTTTTAAAGAAATAAAATACATTGAATTATATAACAAAGCGAATAAATATTTGCCGCTATAAAAAAGTGTGAATGTAAGAAGGCTCGAGCGCTATGTGAAAAATGATTTGAGAGGTCCTCCATCAAAAACTTTATGTGACAGAAAGCGACAGGGGAGGAAAATAATCCTTATATGCAACTCTCGTTTTTCTTTTGTACAGACGCGTGCTTTTAAATCCGAACGTTCTACACAAAAAGTCAATTTATGCTTTTATACAGATTAATTCAAAAACGGAAATTATGTTTTGGCATCGCCTGTGGATCCACCTAAAATAATATTGAACACAATGTAAAATAATAATAGAAGTCAAAATTTTTTCATTCTGTTCTGACCCCTGAGTTTAAAGGCCCACATTTCGAAAACTATTCAGGTGATATTAATTTTCTACATTTGCTGCATTTTAAACAAAATTTATTTCTACACAAGCCTAGGTCATTTAAATTTTTTTTAATGAGCGGTAATTGGTTAGAGCAAAATATGTTCAACAAAAGCTGGTTTTTCGCGTGAATTGCTGTAATGCGTTTATTTAAAAATCAACTATGAAGAAAGTATTTATAGGAAAGAAAAAATATTTACATATATAAGAGATACATTATTTTATTAGTGTTTAATCCACTTTTCTCGAAATTGCATTAATTAAATAAAAAATCTCGACTCACTGCAATTCGCTCGTTTGAAAATATATTTGAATATTTTTAATTAAATTATGTAGGTAAGAAATATATAACCAGCTATGTAAGACAGTTTTAAAAAATATTAATTTTTAAGGGCTGTAAAAATAAATATATTTTGAGGAAGAGAAAAAAACGCGCAAGTCTTTGAAGGGTGAAGCGGGCAAGGGACATTTACCATAGCCATGAGACACCCGCTAGCCGTGCAAAAGTATTTGTAAATGATCAATATGCAGCGGCTTAACGAAAAAAATATACTGGCGCAATTATATACTAAGAACATAGTCCAGTAGTAGGAGAATTGAAGCTTAGAATAAAAAAAATTCAGAAGATAAATAAGAACATAACAGACGACCTGCCAAATCTGAAAGATACCGCTGTTAAAAAAAAAATAGAAAAAAAATTGCGGGCGCTTTGTAGAAACAAGAAAAGAGCAAAGAAATAATTAAATAAATTTAGCAAGACAGAAAAAAACCATTAAAATCAAATAATGTCGTGAAAAAAAAATCCTGGATGACCGCTGATATTCTGCAGCTGATGGCAAAGGGAAGAAGTTTTAAGAATATAGATAATGCACAATATAAAAACGTACATAAAACTATCAAACAAAAAATAAGAGAAGTAAAAGAGAAAGACATGAAAGAAAAATGTGCAGAAATTAAAACTTTTCAACGCAAATATGATAGCTTTAATCACTTTAATGTATACCAAAAAAAAGAAAATTTCGGGCTACGTTCTGATTTCCTAAAACTTTTGAACGAAGACAGCACCAAGTGGTTGACTGCGGTATTTCCATTTCAGCTAGTATTACCTTTAATATTATTAGTATTTTTGTTATCTTTTGTCTTTTAGGCGTATTCGGTCGAATGCCTTTTGTAAGACTATTTATTAGGCATCACAGGAAAAAACAAGATTGGTTTATTCTATGGTTACAGCGCTACCTACAATGATTACGAACAAATGTTAATGGTAAAATTTTTGTATTTTCTTGTACAATCCGAATCTGCTATAAAAAATGGAATAGGAAATTAAAAGTTGCCTAACGGAGGGAAACTTTATATTTTTCAAAAAAAACCTCCACATTTTATTTCAAATTCGGATTAAGAGGAAAAATTACATAAATTTAACTGGTAAAATTTTTTTGTAATCCTCGTAGGCGGAGCTATAATCGCATAAACATAAATCTTGCAATATTTTTTCCTGCAATTACAGCGCCATTTAAGATGATTAGAAAAATTTAAGTAAAAGTTATGTATTTTTTACCATAGAATCTAAATCTACAATAAAAATGGGTGTTCCCCCTTTTCATCTGCAAGGAGGGATGGAAATGGCCTTAATTTAGCATAATTAAATAGCTCGTTTAAAAATAATTAACTTTTATTTTTTTGTTTTTTTAATTGGAAGTTTCAAGATATATTCAGACTTTTTGTCCATCCTGTATAATCATCTGGCACCCATATTTATATTAGAAATAGTGAAGTTAGTGTAAGACT
>JARJDX010024271.1:0-19047 GCA_030264735.1 Gymnusa sp. GC000175 | reverse complement strand
TCCTGATCTTTATTGTATTGATTATTTCTCTTTCCTTGTCAATTCTTCTCATCACTTCGTCATTCGTAACCTTTTGCACCCAGCTTATCTTTAGGATCCTTCTATAAGCCCATAAATTAAATGCCTCCATTCTATCTGTCATGTTCTTCTTTAGCGTCCAGGTTTCCATTCCGTAAAATAGGACTGAAAATACATAGCATCTCAACAGTCTGATCTTAAGATGTAGACTCAGCTCTTTGGTGCAAAATACTCCTCCCATTTTGTTAAACACTCTTCTAGCTTGTCCTATTCTTGATCTTATTTCTTCACTGTGGTCATTATTCTCATTAACAATAGTTCCTAGGTGTTTGGATTTTCTTATTTTTTCCACCACGTCTTCATGTATTCTTAAGTGTTCTTGTGGATGTTGTTGTTTTGAGATTAACATTAATCTCAAAATATTTTCTACGGAAGTCAAAAGGGCCAAAAACCTGTTTTCGAACGTGAAATTTTCAATAATGTTTTTGACCCCGGAACGCCGAGCAAATGTAACTTTTATAAATTTTTAGACGGTTTTTAAGTTTTACACATAAACTTTTTCGATCCGACTTACTGTTTTGGAGATATCGTCAATCATTTATTCAACTTCGTTTAATTTTGACGGCGTCGCGACGCCAAACAAAGCATCCTAATTTTTTTTAAAAATAAGCACCGGGTGCGTACTTTAATTTTCCAAATGGAAATTTTCGAGATATTTTTCTTCGATAGTCAAAAGAGCCGAAAACCCGATTTTTAATTTTCACTCTTTTTGACCCCCTGTATATTACCGAAGAATGTCGAACCATAAGACTTTTTTATAGGCCATGGGACGATATTTCATTTTTACATAGTTTTACACAGTTTTTTCGATCCGAATTACCGTTTCGGAGATATCGTCGTTTGTTTTTGAAATTTTGAAGGCGTCGCGACGCCGAACGGGCCGTCGTAAAATTTTTTCGATGGCATATCAAACAAAGAATATCGAGTTTTTTAAATGACTGGAAGGACGACCTTTACGGCTTTCGCCGTGTCGGTCAAAATCATTAAGGTTTTAGTATAATAGGGAATTTAGTATAACAGGGAATAATATATACGAATAATAACTTTTAACTGGATTTAATATTATGTATCTAAGTGTAGTTTAAATTTTAACAAAATATTTACCTCCCCATAGTAAGGATAAGGAAAATAAATGATCTCTGTTTGCCTAATAGTTGACAAGCCTTCTGAAGAAATGAACATTTAAAATATATGCAAACAAAAGGTTATGTACTTATTTACTACAGTTAATTATTTTATCTTTACTTCATATTTATAAACTATAATTGAAGTAAACAAACAATCCAACAAAAGCATTAAAGTAGAACATCTTGCGATTTCTTAAAGAAATTCTCTGAATCACAGGATTTTTCTTTTCGATTTTTTCTATGTAGAATTTTTGTTTCGTTTTAATTAATTCTCAAGTTAAAATTTACTTAAAACGCATGTAGTAAGGCTAAGTTTAAGAGTATGCAAACAGTGTTTTGACCTAATGGGTCTAATGCTTGTCACAAATATTATATGCAGTGAAGATAATGTGCATTGGTTGATTGAGTATCTAGGACAGGTACACCATTGGTTTATTTTAAAAAGTTAAACAGTAGTAAAAAGCCACTATGGCGGGGAGGTGACATATAAAACGATTAATAAAAATTTTAAACTTTTGTGCTAATCAATAAACTTCTTCTTCTTTTTTTTTCTTTCGCTTACACCATGCGGCCATTTTTAATATAGATGTCCACCTATCCATCCATCATTTGTGCGGTCTTTCAGGTGGTCTCCTTGAGTTGAGTTTCTGCTGGTTTTCCCATTTCGCAAGTCTTTTGACATCTATTTTACTCTGACCAATCTTACAACGTCGTATGCGTTACATTTTTGGCAGATCTTTTCTCTCCTGGTTCTGTCGCAGAGCCTTAAGCTTCTCAGTAATTTCATTCCTGCCGTTATTTATTGTTAAGTAACAAATTAGTAAAAAAATCATTGTGATGATACCTTGAAGTTGGTTAAAAAATATAAATTCGTAAAATAACCTGCTCTAGCTAGATAATGTCCTGCATTTGGCAAAGTGTATCGTCTGCATAGCAAAGAAAGAGAATTTAACTGGGGCCCTCACCTCTTTTTTATTTTTTAATTATGTAAAAAAATAATTAACGAGAAATTTACCATTACGTTTAAATTGCTTAGAAAAAAAATTTAAAATGTTAAGGGAAATAGAGAGTACAAAAAATTTACCACCCCGTTTACATGTACATATAATATGTAAAACTATGTACAAAACTTATAATAAAAGACTTGTGCAAAATTGAATGATGCATATATTGATTCTTGACTAGCTTTTATGAAACATCAGCAATTTATATAAATTGATGCAATATTCGCATATAAATTAAATAAACTAAAAATATCCCAGTCCTCTCATTAAAAAATTCTTTAATTCAAGTATAAGCTAAGAACAAGTGTTGTTTAAAGGTAATAAGAAAACAATTATCTTAATAAGTAGAATAAGCTGCAGGTTTTTCTTCGTGTTTTTAAGAACAGGTGCAGAGCAGAATACATGAATACATAACGGAATTTAAATTTAATTTAACAAAAGTAGTAGTGAAAACATCATCCTTGCATAATTAGGAATGCGTTTCTTGAAATGTTTACCCTTTCAAAAAAAACGAGTGCTTTCATTAAATGGAAATTGTAAAACGTAAAATCTTCGTATCAATTATAAACTGCGAGTAATAAAAATTTTATTTTTCAATTTAAAAGAAACTTTTTTAATTGGTTGTTATTTTTTTAACATTGGATAAATAATAATTTGATTGGTTCATACAAACTTGCTGACAATGAATTGATTGCCTGTCGAAATAATTATTCATTACGATGACAATCCACCCTCTAGCGAATTGCTCCCTCTGTATAATCACCATGTTTTACAAATTAAATTAATTTTAAGTCTTAATAATCATCTGCATCGATTTAAACCAGCTTTATTAGCTTAAATCAACAGTAAGGGAATGTAAGAAGTTTCAAATTTCTCCCTCATATTAAAATTTTTAATTTTAGTAAAATATAGGCCAATTTTAAACCAAAAATTTTACACAAAATTATGTTAACCTAGTAAATTTTAAAAAGAAGTTAACATTATTTTAAAATATTTTTTAATTAAATAAAAAATTAATTTTAACTGCAATTTTTTTTGAATAGTTTATACAGTTATAAATTAAATTACATAAAGGCACGTTTAATTAAAAAGTTAAAAATCTAAATTTGTTTACGATAAAATTTTATCCAATTATTTCAACATGATTTTTGCTACGATTTATTTAAAGCTTGCAAATAAAGTTTTTAACAAAGCGTTTATACACATTACAATAATATGCATTGGAAAATCGCATCCAATTAGGTGATTCAAAATAAAAAAATTTCAGACAAATTTATTTACAACAATTATTTAACATTGGCAAATTACTAAAAACAATTTGGCTCATTGAAAATATTATTGAATTGTTAAACATTATTTTTGATTGGTGCTGCAGTTCAGTATAAAAATATATATTGAAATATCACAGGGGTAAAGGAGGTTGTTTTATATAAATTGAAATACTAGGATTGGGTAGGGTTTTAAATCTATTTCAGCAAATTTCCGAGTTGGTTAAGAAGAATGTTTCATTTTATTAAAACGTTAAATCTATGAATGGAAAAAGTATTTCAAGTAATTGCGTATTACCCTTATTTTATTTATTTTTACTGCAATTTATAAGAGGTTCATTTAAAACAACTTTAATAATAATAAAAAGAAAATTTTTTGCAATGAAGATACGGAAATATATCCTTGGTCATTATGTTCTTGTTCCCTATACATTGTCTGAAAATATTTTTATTTATGTCGTAACTAGAAAATTAATTAACCTTTTCCTTCTTGTAAACGTTTCTACTTTCGGATTTAATTCGCATTTTATTGGTTGTTGCCAACGTTTTGCTCGCCATTGCAGGGAACATTCTCAAAGCGAAAAGAGTCCGATGATTTATTGTTTGAGGATGTATGCCTATATAGTACGATAAAGCTACTAGGGTAATAATTTAATGATGAAAACAAATAATTTAAGGTATTGGAAGCTTCAAAACCATACTCTCGATTTAAGTTAGGGGGATTATATTAAAGGGATTATAGTTAATAACTTAACATTAGTGATGAAATCAATTGTATTACCTGTCTCGAAGAAATGTTCGGCCAGTGTAAAGCCGCTAATATATTTAAGACGACCACCCGTTGATGCTGTATTATGCGTGTCCTATTTTGTCGTTTGGTCTTGCTAAAATATTTCACATTGCAACTAAGACAGTTTACCTACTTAATTCAAGAATTTAATAGATAAATTTTGTGCTTTACACTATTTGTTAATTTGAAAATTTTGGAGTCCGATTTAAAAATAGACCTTATATATGTGTAAAATTCGGCAAATTTTGTTCGTGCAGTTTTTTACATTTGGCAAAAAGACCAAAGAAACAGGGTGGTCCGTGTGTTCGCGCGGCTTTTGATTTTTACTGATTCCTTTTTTTTGATAATTTGATTAATATTCTCTAAAGTGTAATTGTTTTTATGAAGCGTATTTCCGACGTGACTCAGTTCTAAAGATAACGATTTTTTTTAAAGCACCTAATCTCATCGCATTACTTGAAAAACTCCTAACGTGATCTTATTTACTTTGTCAATGTTCACTCTTTAAACAAGTATCTGGAGCCGCAATGGGGTCTTCTTTGCCTCCCATAGTAGCCAACATCTTTCTGAAGGCTTTTAAAAATGAAGCTATAGAATCTGGAAAACCTAAACTAAAATGTTGGTTTAGATATGTAGACGATACCTTTGTGATCTGGCCGCACGGCAAATCAGCCTTACAAGATTTCTTAAGTCATTTAAACATTCATAATAATTAATAATAGTATTAAATTTAATATGGAAATAAAGAATCAGGGTTAATTGCCCTTTCTAAATATTTTTTCAAAACGACCCGATGGTAAACTAGGTTATTTAGTTTACAGGAAACCCACTCACACAGATTGTTACCTAAATGGGAACTCACTCCACCATTCTTCCCAAAAATTATCTGTCATAAGCTCCTTAATATATAAAGCCCATTCAATCTTTCTGAGTCACGTCAGAAATACGCTTCTTAACAAAAATTATAACTTAAAGGGCATTAATCGTGTCATTAAAAAAGTCATCACTAAAAATTAAAAGCCGCGCGAACAAACTGAACCTACCGTTGTTTTAGCCTCTTTGTCATTTGTGTAAATATGCACGGACAAAATTGGACGAATTTTACACAAATAAGATGTAAAGACTCTTTTCAAAGATTGCTTGAGAATTTTTACATTAAGAAACTGTGTGAAGGTCAATATGTATATTTCAAATCCGGGAATTTATCAGGTAAATTGTCGTAATAGCAATTTGAAATATTTTAGCGAGACCAAACGACAAGGGAACACGTAATAGTGCAATAGTGCGTAATAGAGTATCAATGGGCGGTACATCTGAAACATATTAGCGGCTCTGCGCTGTCCAAACATTTCTTCGAGACAGCTCATCAAATTGGTTTCACTAACTTAAATCAAGAGCATGGTTTTGAAATTTTCAATGCCTGGAAAAATTTAATTTTATCATTGAATTTTCACCCCCACTAGCTTTATTGTCCTATATACGCATACATTTTCGAACATGGTATTCAGTTATCAACCGTGAGAATGCTCCCTGAAGATTTGTTGATATATTTTGGAAGAACCTATCAATAACGTGCTTTCCCATCAATCCACCTGGTTATTCTGTTTTACTGTATGAGCCATGCAGATTTTTCAATTCTTGACATTTTTTACTATGTCGTTAAACATTTGCAGTGAATAATAGATAAAAGAAATACACTTAAGGGTCCTAAAGATTTCAAAATAACTGCGGCAGGTGCATCATAATTTTTAAGTTATACGTCAGATACTCACTTCCTAGAAAAACGATCCTTTACGTCGTCTATTTTCCACGTTGGATAATTAGCTGGATTTGCTTGAATCTTTCTTAGCATCGCCAAATACCACTTATTATGGTTGTCTTTCTTGATGTCAATTAAGCCTTTGTTTAGGGTAAAATCTAGTTTCGGAAGAGCGCGATGAACATCAAAGATGAAAAAAAAAATAAAGAAAGAAAGAGCGTTAAAAAAATAAAAAAAATAAAGGAAAGAAGAACGCCAGGGAAGGGAAATTATCAAGGAAGAAAGAAACGATGCCAAGAAAAGGAAAGCGTCAAAAAAGGAAATACGTAAAAAAAGGAAAAACATAAAGAATGGAAGAGCGTTATAAACGAAGAAGGGTAAGAAAATAAATAGGTCAAGGAAGGAAGAACATCAAGAGAGGAAAAACATCGGGGAAGCTAGAATGCCAAGGAATGAAGAATGTTGGGAAAATAAAAAGGTCAAGAAATTGAACTTAAAACAGAATTGTTGCAGTTTTAGCTGAACGAGCTAACCTCCTCGGTGGGTGTTTTTAATACCACAACCACTTTAGCAAACTATGAGTTCTAACTACATAATTATTCGCTTCGATATATCCCCGAAATTTTCCTATACCAAATACCAAGTTCAGACAGTTTAGTTCGGTTATGCTATATTTGGATTCTTGTGCCGTCATGGACCGATTGGCGTATGCAATTAATCGATCGATTTTTGACTCAATATACACCCGAGACCTACCCTTCTCAGTTAAAAAACCAAAAGTACTAATGCCTATAACAACCATTGTTTGCCTCATCTTGCTGGTGTAATTAATTCCATCGTGTTTGTTTTTTTTTTAAGTTCTGTAACCGTTTATAGTTCTAAAATTAACTTATAAACTGCTGTTACCACCAAGCGAGCCCAAGAAACTTGCGAACTTCTTTTACCCTTCTTGGAGCAAGATAATCAACAATCAAGGAGATCTTATTAGAGTCTAGCACTCTTAGATGCATGGGAAAATATTCGATAATAATAAATATATCGTCTAATTACTTGAATACGGATGGCTTTAATTCTGCCGCGAGACAGTATCAATTAGTCGCTAAAGCGTACTAGGACTATTATAAAGGCCAAAGTGATATAACTTGGTTATGAGTTAAATCACTTTGGTACGACAAATGCGATTATTTCTTTAATTCACTCAATTTTACCAGCTAGTATGCACTCTCTTTGTTAAGGATCTCGCCTATTGCAACATATCGAGAATAGCCGATATATGGAGTAAAGCATAGGCCGTTAGAAAAATGTTATATACGTTAAAAAGAGAGTTAAGCAACATTTAAATTCTTTAGTTTTTTAACTACCCCCAGTATAATGAAAAGAGACTTACATACTAGACCTACTATTGCGGCACAGATATAATTAATATTATATAGAGACACATTATTTTTATATTATCTAAGCATCTAGGCAGGGTAATAAACTCAAGACCATTAACACGAGAATAAAACACTTTTTATGCAATGCAACAAAAATTCTACAAAATGATCTTGTGGACCATGTTGTAGTTTACATATTTTTAATAAATAAAATCTTTTAGAGTTAGATTATTTTTTTTTATAAATAAATTAGGTATTACAATGGTGTTAGCTTGCTTTAAATTAAAGTACTATTGTATTAAGATGGGATTTGCGTATTACTTTCCTGGCTATGTAATGTGATATCGACATTTTTCGCGGATGTTATTTTTTAATTTAAAAGTCTCCCCAGAGTTTGTTTTTTTTTTTTCGTTGTTGAATCTCGAGATGAGGCGAATGAGGTGTACGTTTGTTGATGTATTGTATTCCTCAGATTTCCCCATAGAAATGGCTTGCTTCTGCTTATTTAACATGCATTGTTAAACTTTACGTAAATCTTCACGTGTAAATGCCATGAATAATATTGACCTCATCATTTATTTAATAAACAATACCCGATAATTTGCCAATTAGGTAAATTGTGACGTAGAGAATATTTATTGCTTAATTTCAGAGAAAGCACAAGATTTACATTATTCTTCTCCATGCTCAATTGTTCGTCATAATTCAATTACACTTAATTAATTTCAATTAAAGGACTTAATTATTATTCAAGAAGTAAACGTTCTTTTTAACAACTTGCATAAATAATTAATTTTGTTTTAAAAATACAATCCTCATTTTTGAGTGCTAAATTTTTTGATTTGAATAATAAAATTTTATTGTGCATTTTTTAATTGAACTACGTAGATTCCAATTTTTATGGTCGTTTTATTATGTATGGTTATGTTTTATTATGTTGGCTCAACATTGTTTTATGTTTTAAAACTGATTTAATTAAAAGCAGTTAAAATGAAAACACATTTTATTACCAATATGAAATTGGCGACATTTCGGTTTCATTTTCTACTTTCAATACCTTCAGCGTCGAAAAAATAAAAAATTAAACGATAGTTAGTTTTAATAAACACTCTTTTTACTTTCATTTACGAAGTAAATGAAAGTATAGTAATCGCGAAAAATTTTAAAATCGGGATTTTTGCGGAAATATTCGTTTTTGACTCCCATCGTTCAGAAAAAGTTTTTTTCGAAGTGGTGTCAGTCTGTCTGTCTGTGTGTGTCCTCTCTAGAGCCCAAACGGCTAAACTAATCGGCCTGGAAATTCATATTTAAGCTTTTAACAAAATTTTGGATGGCCCCAGTGACTTTTGGTTAAAATTCACCAACCGGAAGTGGTTTATTTGCAAATATTTCAAAATCTTTTAAGTTTATGGAAAAAACAAAGTGTTAAGAATTAAATTTGTAACAAATTTTGTTGCTATCATTTATTTAAAATTAAACATTTTAGGAACTTATCCATATTCGTAACGTTTTATTGAATTTGTGCCCATCAAGTAGCAGAGACATACTTTTATTATAATTACTTGACAAATATAGAAATAGGTTATATATCATTCAAAACTAACGGATGTCACAATTAAAGATATTACCAATATACATTTCACAACGAAATGAAGTTGAAGAGACATACTGCCAACCAAATTGGCTGATAATTAATGAAATATGTTTTGTTTCTATTAAGAGGATCGGATATTTTTAAATTCGCAAATAAAAGTCGTGTGGTGATCACACCTCTATTTTTTTAATTATATTATTAAAAGGAATATTGAAGAACGCCAACATAATTCATTTTATTCTTTTTGCATTTTAATTAAAAGAATATTTTTGCAAAAAAGTTGCAGGGTACATTGACAAATCAGATGAAAATATGTTCTATCTTTCAATGCTTCTATAATGTGTATTATTTTGTATATGCACATTTCATATTTCCTGTACGTTTTAAGTGCACTGATCCGTATTTACACATCCTCCGCATCTAAAGAATTATCCTTTTAAGTTCTTTTCAAATATTAAAAGCGCACACTGTTGCTACCTAGCAAAGAATGCCTTTTTTAAGAAATTCAAGTTCAGAAAAGAATTTCTATGCCATTTTCAAAAGCATTTATGCCATAACCATTAAAAGAACCACAAAATAAAACACGGCAAAAATATATCTAAAGAGAAAATTTCACCAAGCACTTTCCTAATTGGGCTTTATATTAATTATAACACGGAAATTTAAATTATTTTATCAATCAAAATAATTTTACGTAGCAATTATAAAAACAGAAAAGTTTTCTTTGCATTGTTATATCAACTTTTTAAACAAAATAAGGTTATGTAAAATATATTTGTTATATTTTATTAATTAAGACAGCTTGACTGTCTATGTAGGATACAATTATAATAAATTGTACATTTTTTATTTTAGAAAAATAAATTAAAAAAATTACTATACAGGGTGATCCAAATTTGTAGCCTGCCATGGGTATCTTTCTTATTAATTAAGATAAAGACTTGGTTAAATGGACAATGTTTTGTATAATTCTGTGCTGAATTAAAGTCTAGTAAGAAATTTTCAAAATTTAGAAATTATTAAAAATATACTAAAAATTTCGATTTTCTAAAAAGTCAAATTTTTTTGTAACTATTAAACATTACAAAAAACAGTTTAATATGAAATATACTTTATTTTATAATGGAATCCTAAAACTGCTATCAAAATGAAATTAATAATGGCGGTTTTCAAGCTATTAATAGCAACTTTTTTATTTTATATGGACGCCACATTTGATTTTTTTTTCATTCAACTATGTGTATGCCAGAATGAAAAATTATAAAAAAATATTAATTGTTTTAATTTTAAATTAGGTAGACACGAATAACCATAAAACAAAATTTACAATTACATGACTAACTGTCATATTATGTTAGAGTATGAATAAATATTTAGTATTTGTGTATTGTATTATAAAGTTTTAAATGGTAAATTTTCCAATAATGGAGCAGTAATACAATATGTTGTGCACATACATAAAGTGTTACAAAAGCCTCAGACTAACTGCTCAAACATACCTAACTAACTTTTCAGATGGAAAACAACCGTACATTAAAATATTTAGAAAATTGGATTAAAATATGCAACAGTCGTCGTCAGCCTCTGTGACGCCACTTCTGGCGCATCGCCTCTTCTCTGCCTATCATGCTGGCAACTTACATTAGAGGTGGACCTACAGTTTAGCGTGGATTCCGAACCACTGGAGTTACATGATTTCTCATCCAACCCCGGACCAGAGAAGGTTTTTAGGCATGAAACCCCACGCTGGCAAGGCGGGTTGGGGAGTTGTGGCAGTGTTGGACATTTAAATATTTGCATGGGCAACATATGCAACAGTATGGATGTTTAAAAAAAAGCAAAACTCAAATTACGTAGATATAGATGAGAAATTATCATTGGCTTGCTTGGCAGCAAATTCGAACATTTCGAGTCGACTAGATGAAGTATCAAGCATTAAGAATTTTAAAAAAACACAAATTTGGCCCCTTTAAGTTACACATTGCCCAAAATTTACGACAAAATAATAATATCCGTAGATCAGCATTTTGCAGATGGTTTATAAACAAATTTACCGAAAATTATGACTTTATCAATAGTGTTTTAAGGACTGATAAAACCTATTTTTCCAACTGCGAGTTCTTTATTTGGTATAACAAGAATCAACGCCTAGTGGTTTCAAGGCGAAACTGAGTCCGGTTTTGCTTTAATGATTTTTTGTGGTATTTTGTAAATCGTTTGTTTGGTCCCAAAATTTTTGTAAAACCTTTAACTACGCAACGTTAATTGGAAATTCTACAAAATCTTAAGAAGCTTTATTGGGTGATTAACCACAAAATAAAATAAAATAGGGTACTAGCAAAATGGCGCTACTGCGCACAATGCTAGAAATAATAATATTTATTTAAATAATCGTTTTAATAATAAAGTAATAGCGACAAATGCTCCTTTTTAGTGGCCAGTCAGATTAACAGACTTGTCGCTTCTTGATTTTTATTTGTCGGAATCTTAAAGGGAAAGATAAGGTGTATACAAGTTATTTCAATTAAAATAATATAGAAGAACTACGTGGAGCTATTAGGGATGCCTTTAACAACGTTAATCGCAATATATTGTCACATGTAATTCGCAGTGCATCAAAACGGTGTCGATTATGTTTAGCTAATAACGGTCGCTATCTATGATTTAGGGGTGTGAGGGGTTTTAGTGTACAGAACACTAACCCAAAAGTCAACCTCACCTGCACGTGGTGCACCCTGCAAGAAAACTGACGAGGCTCTGACGACCGAGTGAATACCGGAATAAGTAGTCTCCTCCTGTTATCCAACGGCTTCGGGTGGATAAGCTAACAGTAGTCAGGGCAACTCTTTGGCACCGAGAAACCATTGCAGCAAAGCGCAGAATGGGAATCTTTAGTATCAACCATGTGGCAATATGACAATCAAAATAAATTATTTCAAAGCTAAAAGTCCCCCAATCGGTTCTCCGGGGGGGGGGGGGGGTTCAGGTTTGATAGATGATATTGCAAAGAAGAAAATGCTATCGAGTGAAGATATAAAAATATGTGAATGGAACGTAAGAACGATGGCAAAGCGTGAGAAAATCTATAACGCAATCCAAGAAATGGAAAGAATGAGTGTCAAAATAATGGGAGTCAGCGAAATGCGTTGGACCGGAGCGAATTACTGCGACATCAAAGAACATCAAGTCTACTATTCTGGAACAACAAACGGTGATCAAAAATACGGCGTAGGGGTAATGGTATGCAAAGCAATAGCTAAGTGTGTAACAAATTTTGTTCCAATCTCCGAAAGGATAATGTTATTACAGATAAATGCTAAGCCTGCAAAAAACCAACAATATACAAATTTATGCACCAACAAGTGATAAGGAAGTAGACAAGTTTTACTCCCAGATAAAAGAAATACTAAAAAGAATACCCAAACAAGATCTGACAATAACTATGGGCGATTTCAATGTATAAGTTGGTAAAGGAAGGGAAAGTGATTTTTTTGGTCCATATGGGTTGGGAAAAAGGAATTAGCGTTGGGATCTACTTAACACATTCGCAGGGAACACGAATTTGTAATGAACATATGCTTTAAGTTAACACCAAGGAAATTATATAGGTGGAAAGCTCCCGGAGATACTCCATAAAGAATAATACGAAACCAGATTGATTACATCTGAACAAAAGACATAGAACCAGCTATACTTTCGTAAAGACGTACCCAAGGGCTGATATAGAATCAGACTATAATCCACTGGTGGCGGTATTCAAAGTGACAATGAAAACCGTAATAAAAGAAAAACGTTAACAGATATGGCGTACGAAAGCTCAAAGAACTACCGATTAGAAATAAAGTAGAAAAGCACCTTAACGATGAATGCAAAATTATGCAGGGCGGTTTAAGGTATGAAGAAGAAATCGATAGGTTCAAAAAGACAATTAAAAATGTCAAAGAAGAATTACTAAAAGCACAAAGTACTAAGAAAAATCATGGATGACCGACGATATCTTGGAACTAAGTACTTAGAAATGAAGAGTACTTAAAAATGATATCAAAATAAGAGAGTACAACATCATGAAAAGAACGATCAAAACAAAAATTAGAAAAGCCAAAGAAAAAGAGCAGGAAAAAATATGCACAAAAATTGATGACTTGCAAGCCAAGTACGATAATTTTAACGTGCACCGTAAAGCAAAGGAGGCGACAGGCAAAAACAAAGCCAGAATGGTACACAAATAAGTATATAGCAACATAAAAAATAATTATTAATACAAGTGAATTTAAAGATACCTGGAAAGACTACAATGAATAATTGTTTCATGATAATAGAACTAAGCCTTCCCCATTGGACAATAAAAAAGATCCAAGAATCTTAATAGAAGAAGTAAGAGCTGCAATAAAATCAATAAAGGAAGGTAACGCATCCGTACCTGACAACATCCAATCAGAGTTTCTAAAACTTCCCGACGAAAACGGGATAAAGTGGCCAACTCAAGTTTTTAACAACATATATAATTCTGGCAATATACCACAAAAATGGCTAAAGTCAGAGTTCATCACATTGCTCAAAAAACCTAGTGCAAAAAATGTAAAGACTTCAGGACTATAAGTCTTATGAGTTACCTCCTTTAACTATTTCTAAAGATAATCCATGGTAGAATATACAGACTGTGCTAAGAACAAGTGGCACCAGCACAATTAAGGTTCCAAAATGCGGTAGGTAGACGGGAAGAACTATAAAGTATCCATGTGCTATTTCAACGATGTAGTGATATGAACTGTGACACTTTTGCCTGCTTTATCGACCATCAAAAGGCTTTTGACAGAGTACAACATCAGAAGATGGTAGAGATTCTGAAGAAAGTAGGAATAGACGAGAAAGGTCATGAAACACCGAATGTTTTAAAATAGATGGTAAATACCTACGCCATCTTCGCTTTGCAGACGATGTTATACTTGTCAATAGTGACATCAATGAGTTAGAAGATATGCTGTGCCTAATTAACTATTATTCACAAGCGGTTGCTTTAAAAACAAACCTGGCTTAAACAAAAATTCTAAGTCTATAAAAAGCCGAAATTACAATCAAAGGACAAATTCTAAAAAACGTTGACCCATATTAAGACTTACAGGTTCCGTTGGTGGCGCTGTTAACTCATCAATATGGCTGCCAGTGGCTAGATTTAAACATTGTATGAATAGGTACAATATTGTTTTTGACATTTATTGAAATTAAAAACAATGTTAACAATTCACGCAACACGTTAAATAAATATTTTTATGGTCATTATGTTTAACGTTTATTTTGATGTGATATTTTTAACCACGGGACGTCAAAATTGTAGTACACTAGAAATCCGTTAAGTGTGGCATGCTAGTCAGTAAATCCCAATATCTCGCTTACATGATCAAAAACGGCAAAGAAAGATTTTTTTATTTTAAAGTCTATAATAATCAGACTTTTTCTTGTAAATGCCATGGCGGCAGTGATTGGGTCGACAGTCTTGCCAATTGGTGTTAGTTGGGTTGCCTAACTACCGCTATCTCTTCTGATTACTTGTTACAGTCACATTAACAGAATTAAAATTAGAGAAAAAAATCTTTGTTATTTTTATTAATATTGAAATTATTTTACTGGTATTTAATTAAAAGACTTCAGTACGCATAACTCCAAATTATCTTTTTTTCAACTTGGTAATTCGCCAAGTAAGGGACAACTATGAATCGTTGAAAAAAATTGTACTTTTTTAGCGTACTTAATTAAGACCCAAAACGCACCTAATTTTAACATAAAATAAATTCAATTTTGATTGAATAGTATAGTTAATTTGATTGATCCACCTATTTTTCAATCACCTTGTATTAATTTTATTTAATTTTTTTTATTGTTTCAGGCTCAATTTCTTCGCTTCTTCGGACTGATGGTCAGAATGATGTGTATTGAACCTGGTAAGTGATTTAAATTTAAACTTAAACAGTTACTTAAATGGGCATTTAGCTTCGTTCTTTCTCATAAGGTTGAGATAATGAGCAATTAAATAATTAATCGTCATTGAGGCATCTGTTTAATTACAGTGACACAGATCATTGTGGGACAAATAAAATTGCCTAAAATGGAAAAATCTATTTTTGCAAATGTTTCAACTTTAAACAATACCGCATAATATTTTTTTTCTCGGAAACTATTAGAGATAGGTTCAAACATATTTTAATAAAAGTTATAAAATAAAATTCAAGGAATCGAAATATGAAAAAAAAAATTTACCATTCCATTTAAAAAAATATGGTTGAATGGCTTAACCTGAAGAAGGAGGATCAAAACCTAAATTTTTTTCTCAATAAATGTGCGCCACAATGTATGAAGTATGACGTTTTCAAAATTTTGATATCTTTTTGCATTTCCGAGATATTGCCCTGTCCCAGTCCTCGCTGAACACCCTGTATATAACTTAATAAATATAAATAAATATATGTAAAGGTTCTTGTCCTATTGCATAAATATTTTTTTCTTCTGATTGAGGATTTGAAATTAAATTTAAAATTTTGTGACGTTTTGAACAAATATTTGCACAGTAACTAAGGAAAAAATGAAGGAGTGCTCACAACACGACCAAACTATATTTTATTATATTTTATTAGTTTTAGCCAATTAGGTTGGTAGTATATCTCTGCAACTTCATTTTGTTGTGAAAAGTATGTTGGCAATAACTCCGTCAGTTTTGAATGATATATAAGTTATATATCAATAATTATTGATTATAATGACAGTTTGTCTCTGTTACTTGATAGACATAAATTTAATTACGAAAGTCATAAAAAAATTGATAAACTTTAAAAAATCATATCAGGAAAACGAAGACGAAATTTAAATTTTTGGTCACCGCAAATTGTGCGCCTATTATTTCTTAACCAAATACCACACTCTGTGCTTCAAAAACTAAGTGCTGAATTTAATCGGATGTGGACCCTTGCAGACGACCCTCAAAAACAAAACATTTTTTTTTCGACCCCTAAATATTAAAATAAACAAATATTATTTTCGTCACTTGGGTTTCTCAATAAGCCCAATCGAATGTCGTTTCCGCGTTCCGCAAGATGGCGCCGTTATCGAGATATGACGTCACGACGCCAAATTTCAAAAGCGACTGGACGCCGTACCTTTTGCCGCACAGGGTTCTCGTTAAGTTTGTGTCAACCTATTTCATGAGGGCTATCATGCGACGGCGTGGAACGTCGAGTCAAATGTATAATTTATAGATGTTTAGACGAACTTTAATTTTTACATAAACTTTTTCGATCCGACTTACTGTTGTAAAGATATCGTCAACAGTTCATTTTTTCTTAAATTTGGGAGCGTCGCGACGCCAAACCAAGCGTTGTTAAATATTTTTGAAAAAACTTTGGAAGTACTCTATTTCTTTAAAAGGAAATTTTCCGAAATAATTTTCTGCGGTAGCGAAAAAAGCCGAAATCCAGATTTTTGCATTTTCACCTTTTTTGGCCCTTTTGACCCCCTGTATATTACCGGAGAATGTCGAACCATAACCATCTTTCATGATTACACAGAATTTTTTTTGATCCGAATTACCGTTTCGGATATATCGTCGTTTGATTTTTTAACTATAAAAGCGTCGCCGAACGGGACGTCGTAAAATTGTTAGTGACGTTAGTTTCATTTTTGTGAGGAGAAGGGGAAGTTACGGTTTTAGTATAACAGGGAATTCAAAAAATTATCTCAAAAAATTGAAATTAAATACGGACTGCTAATTAACATATACACATGTAAATTGTGTCAAGTAGGGCGTGATATTAAGTTTTTTCGTTTTGAATTCGATGAAGCATGCTGTGTCGCATGTCTAACGAAAGCAATTTTTTGTTACAGTCGATACGCGAGATATATATTTAGTCAAATTTAATCCATCCGACACATTTACTGAAAAACAATACCACGTATGGAATTACCAAGATTACTAAAAGGGTATCGTTGCAGAACGAGTAACGTGCTAACCAACTGCCCTCTTCTATGTACTCAAGTGCCTATTTGTGAGATGATAATGGTGCAAGTAGCCGATAAAAATTCTAAAAGCACGTTTAAAGTTTGTCCATTTTGGATAATACAGCACCGCATTCCTGCAAGTCTGCACTAGCAATTGTTTTTTTTTAAATTTATGTTCTATCACACCAAAAAGGATGTAACTTATTCTAACATGCTTTTTTATTTCTG
Organism: Gymnusa sp. GC000175; assembly: GCA_030264735.1. Lineage (NCBI taxonomy): Eukaryota > Metazoa > Arthropoda > Insecta > Coleoptera > Staphylinidae > Gymnusa > Gymnusa sp. GC000175. The sequence continues at coordinate 1,837 of JARJDX010024271.1, read as the reverse complement.
CATATAATGAATTTTCCGTTGTTTAACTAAAGTTGTTATAAATTTTGTTGCCAGCTAATATAAGACATTTAGACCAGCGGTTCTTAAACTTTGTTTTAATGCGGTTCATTTTTTAAATTTAAACATTGTGAAACCTATATTTTTGGAAAAATTTAAGTATAATAAGATTGTTTAGTTGTTTTTGCTTACAGATAAAAATATTATTAAGAATATTTAAAGCTTGCAACACGACCCCCGAAAAAAATTTCTAGCGACCCTATTTTGGGTAACGACCCCTAATTTACCAGTATTAGGACCAGATCCCCATTTTCGTGAAATTATTGAAATCTTGACCAATAATTCCAATTTTTAATAATGGCCTATTTAAGTTAAGCAATACGCCACCTAGCGGTGAACTTCGAACTATCCTGAAGAAGTTGGTTTATGTCCATGCTATATGAAATTTATAATAAATAAAGGTGATTCGAACTATCGCTTTTCTATTTAGAGCGTAAACTCCGCCCATAATCATGGCGGGAAAATTAATTTAAATCGCCTATACAATTGTTATTCACTGCAATATGACAATTAAAAAGTTTAGATGTCAAATTCAAAAACTACTTTTAATAGACCACGAGGACTAAAATTTGGTTTATTTATAAGTACAAGATTATTGACATCGTAGTCGTGACCCAGTTAAAAGGTTAACACCGGATTACCATCCAGAGCATGGTCGACTCTAGACTAGGTACTAGGGTCTAGTCTAGAGTCTACAATCTAGACACACACATTAATTAATAAAATTGTTAAAAATATTAAATATGCTATTCTAATAATATATTTTTTTTAATTGATAGGTTGTTTTTAAAATTACGCTTTAAATCAATCAAAAAATTAGAAACTATAGTTCCGGAGATAAACCGGCAATTGAAATAATTACATATAAGTAATTTTTCATAATTAATCCAATAAAATAAAGACAAATCTAAAACTTTCATCACACTTTTACCACAATTATTTAATTTCACTTCCATCTGGAAAATGGAAAATCTTAAAGAAAATTGCTTCACATAATTAACTAAAATCCCATTTAAATCGTTTATTAGTTGGAAATTACATTACGTTTTTAGAATGCAAGGCCGAAATTTTAATCGCTCTAAATATATTATTTATTACGCCATCAGACAAAGGCGGCGAATTCAATTTATCCACCGGATTTTCTCTTGGATTTCTCCGGCAGCCCTTTACAGGCTGTCACCTTGTTTGGAATGTCGGTGCACACCGTGTGCGAACACATAACTGCAATCGTAATCTGCAAACCGTGCATTAAACCACCTTGAACCAATTAGAAAAGTTGCAGCGATAAATGTAAAATGTATTGTTTAATAAAATTATTTTGTGTCAACAAACGGAGTTACATTTGTTTAAAACTACGTGAATTTTTCATAAATTTTAATGCTATTGAAATTTGCTTTTATATTATACGTAACAAGCCATGATTACTATGCACAATTTTGAGTTATAAAGCAAAAAAACTTAATACCATAGCCAACTAGATTAAAATTTAAATTTCTTAATTTCGCTTTAATCAATGTTTTATATTATAATGTAAAAATTAAAATTTAGAAGAATATATAATAAAAATTATTTAAAAACATAATTTAATAAATGTCATAAATTGTCATAAATTTTCAATTTTTAATTTTCGATTTCTTGATTTAGTCACAGTAAGAAGTTATGTAACCAAACATACACCTGTTTATAAAGCCAAGGATTTGGAATTTATAAGAAATACATAATTGCAATATGTAATTTGAATTATTCAAATCGACCTTCGCTTTGTAATGATAATCGTGAC
>JARJDX010024260.1:0-22947 GCA_030264735.1 Gymnusa sp. GC000175 | reverse complement strand
TAAAATTGTGTATTTGTTTATTTAAGAAATTTATAAGGCAAAAACAAAATCGGTAAAAATTAAAATTTTCGCTTTATCTAGTTACCTATGCATATTTTTGAAAAAAAAATACATCAATAAATTGGTCTGTTAATGTGGCAACTTTGCCCTAAATTAACCTTCCTTGTATCATTTGAGGTTTTCGAGATCCCAATGGCGGGGTTCAAAAAACACGAACCCCCTGTATATATAAATGCTATGTCATGCTAAACATAAAGCAAGTGCCTTACAGAGAATGTAGTGCCGTTTAACACGATACTTAGTATACGTTGTGAGCAAGGTAATGACCAATCCAGGATACGCTTGGCCAACCCTATGTCAGCGGGAATCAGGTGATGCAAATTAGCTAGCGTTGGGAAAATGCTCGCAAATAAATACGAGAGGGGGAAGTGTTGTGATAATACAAAAAAATTAATTCTCTGAACAAGAGCTGAAGATTTTTTAGTTATAAATTTAAGCTGTTAATGGGGCACAATTAATAACCTAAAATAAAGCAGCAAATGTACAGCTTAACCAAGTCTAACTGGCTGACAACTTATAGGTGCAAACAAGTATCTCCCACTTGAAAGTGGTAGTGCTATCTTGACTTGAAGCAAAGTACTGTACAGTGAGAAATCATGTAACTCCAGTGGTTTGGAATCCACGCTAAACTGTAGGTCCACCTGTAATGTAAGTTGCCAGCATTACAGGCAGAGAAGAGGCCATGCTCCAGGGGTGGCGTCATAAGCTGACGACGACTGTACAGTCTCTAAAAAAGTGTTTTTGCCCCGTGACTTAAAGCAAAATTTGATACAAAATTTTATTTAAAATATTTTTTCACATGCCAATATATACTGGTCAAGCTGTACAAAAGTATAAAGTTGTAGTACTCACCATCATACGCATTGGAAGAAATTTGGTGGGTCGCTTTAAGGATAAAATTCCTACTAACGAAAAGTTTTTAAATTTAAAGAAAATTTGGAAATAAATGTTTTAAGAATAAAAATATGTAAAAAAGTAAATAAATATAAAATAAACTTAATTATAAGTAAAACAAATGTAATGATATAAAAAAACTAAATTATGATATAAGATGAATGAAGTTGTAGGTTAATTTTATAGTGGAGTACACTTTTATTTATTTACTCGTTTCTAGTCGCTGTGAGCATTTTGATACAATATATTACAGTTTGCGACCAATCTTTATCTTAACAGTACTTAACAGCTTTTTAGGTTAACAAATAACATATTGATGTAGATGAGAATTCGAAATACAATCATGTGTATTTTGTCAAGTCTGTGGGAAGAACGAGTTCCAGAACACCAGGTAGGGCAAAATCCTTCATATTTTTTTTTAATACAACAAACACCTGCATGGTCTGCAAACAATTCTTGCCACAGTGAAATTTCCACCAGAGGAATTTATCTATTACCAGAAATCTACATAAATCGCTAGGCAAATTAGAGATCAAGACGATTCCTGGTGTTTGTTTGAACAAATGGAGGTGTAGCTTTTTGGAATATCTAAATTCTTGTGGTGGTACAAAGCTCTGTGAGAGCCAATACTACAAGTCGTTAACAAAGTGCGTCGTACGCAGTTGTACGTGTTGTGGATTTTATGGAAGCCGCGCGGTGCTTAGTCTAGACAATGTTACGAATATTATTCAATTTGGAAATTTTTGAAAAAATTATTTTTATATACACCCAGCAAAATTCACCGTGGCTTCTGACTTATAGATGCCCACGTTGGAGTGGGAACAATATTCCCTTCAAATTTCACACGCCACGGTGAATTTGGCAAGCTGTACCCCAAAGAGGTGTGAACGAAATGGAAGGTAATTTGAGCGTGTATTGCACTGGGTCGATTGTCATTCAGTATTTTTGCATATTACCCAACATAATTATGGTTTAATATTCGTAAGTTGTCCATATTTAAGGTGTCTATTTTGACAATTACTATGTACCTAACACCGTCACTACTGCACAACTGCATAATGTATGAATACATACATATAATATATAAATATCTATCGCGAGTGGGTAATATTTAAAAATAATGTTTTATCCTAAATAACAATGTGTTGGCCGAAGCCTATTATTTATGCTGCTGAGTGCATATGCTACTGCATCCAACCAAATCCACTATTTTTAAACTATTATTTTTTCTTCAATTACACGCATTGTGTACAGAATTTGCGTTAATCAAATCCAACAGTGAAACGAAAATAAAACGTGTGGGACGCAAAATCTGCACAGAAAACGCCAATTTTGGCGCGCAAAAAAAGGCAAACGGACAACGTTGCAGTTATATTAGGATATTTTTTCTTGTTAAAACTATCCTAAAGTACAAATTATTTATTTTAGTGAAAAAATGCAATGACGGCTCGTAGGAAGACGATTTCAATCTACTATTGAAAAATTTGAAGAATTGGTGTTAACTTTTTTATTTTGTGTAAGAAAGCGCGCGCGCGCGTTACGGTAATGGCACACGGCGGTTTTGACGGAAACTTTTATTGGGAGGAAATTCTAATCGATGATCTTTCATTGTTTTGAGCGGTTCGTGTCTCCCGTCCATTTTAATTCTTGAAACGATAAGTCGTTCATTGTTTTGAGCATGTGATGACACACTTAGCGGTTCGTGCTTCCCCCCGAATTTAAATCTCTAAAGAATGAACGACTCGTCGACTCGATTTTTTTCTTAAAGAGTTTATCGAGTCGATAAGTCGTTCATTGTTTTAAGCATGTGATTACACACCTAGCGGTTTGTGCCATCTGCCAGTTATAATTCTCAAATCAATGAACTACTCACCGACTTAATTTTTTGCTTGAAGCATTTACCGAGTCGATAAGTCGTTCATTATATTGAGCATGTGATGACACACCTAGCGGTTCGTGCCTCCCGTCGATTTTATTTCTCTAAATAATAACCCACTAATCGACACGTTTTTTTTCCCGAAGCGTTTATCGAGTCGAAAAGTCGTTTATTGTTTTGAGCATGTAATAACACACGTAGCGGTTCGTGCCCCCTGTTGATTTTAATGCTCAAAATAATGAACGACTCATCGACTTAATTTTATTCTTAAAGCGTTTATCGAGTCGATTATTCGTTCATTATTTTAGGCATGTGATCACACACCTAGCGGTTTGTGTCTTCTGTCGATTTTAATTCTCTAAATAATAAACGACTCATCGACTCGATTTTTTTCGAAGCGTGTATCGAGTCGATTAGTCGTTTATTATTTTGAGCATGTGATGACACACCTAGCGGTTCGTGCCTCTCGTTGATTTTAATTCTCAAAACAATGAACGGCTCTTTCATTTGATTTTTTTCCAAAACGTTTATCGAGTCGATAAGTCGTTCATTGTTTTGAATATGTGATAACACACTTAGCGATTCGAGCCGCTTGTCGGTTTTAATGCTTAAAACAATGAACGAGTCATCGATTCACATTTTATCCAAAAGCGTTTATCGAGTCGATTAGTTTGGGAATGTGATGACACACCTAGCGATTCGTCCCTCTCGTCGATTTTAATTCTCAAAACAATGAACGACTCTTTTACTTGATTTTTTTCCAAAGCGTTTATCGAGTCGACCAGTTTTTTATTGTTTTAAGCATAAATTGACACACCTTGCAGTTTTAATTCTTAAAACAACGAACAACTCATCGACTCGATATTCCTCCCAATAAACGCTTCGATCAAATTCGCTGCGTGTCATTACCCTTGGTGAAAGAAGTTGAAGAAACGTGCACGAATTTAATTTGGCACAGAATTAAAAAATCAAGTCTTTTTTTGGGATTTACTTTACGCACTAAATATATTGAAATCTTATAAAATATTATAAAGCGCATAACGCGCTGTAATTTTTTTTTTTAATATTAACTTTGATAAAAAAATTGCGCAATTTTCGGTCATTGCATTATTTCTATACACCTTTTTTTTAATTTTTATTTTACATATATTTTTTACAATCATATTTTTTATCAGCCTCACGACTATTTTTAACTATTATGTTATACAACGTTTTCTGCAGTGCCAGTTAAACACAATATTATATCATTTTACATTAAAATATATTTCCTGTAACGTTTCAACCACAAAAACTTATTTTCTTCTATTTATAAAAACACATTTTCGTACCACAAACTTATACCTGAAAACAAGGATTATTACCCTGAAGAAATAATTGATGAAAATTTGTTGTGCAGAAAAATATTTTAAATAATTTAACTTAATAAAAATAATTCACCTTGTTCTTATCTCCATAGTAACCGGTTTACCTCATGTGTGCGGCTGCCTTCCTGCCGGACATTTTTAATTTTCATAATTTGTTCGTAATTGTGTTATTTATTATGTAAAGAAATTTATCTTTTTCAATAAACGTTGTTTGCTTCCTACAAAAATTTTTTTTTTTTTTAAACTTTTGTTTTACAAAGTTTTTCTAATTTTGTTAATGTTAATTTGTTTACAAAGTTAAGTATTATTTTTAAAATCATAAGGCATTTGTTTTATTTATCTGCTTCTTTTGATAGCCTTGAAATTATAATAATTTTAATTTACAACATTTTTTTGGAGATGTGCATACTCTAAAAAGGTAAAGGAGATTGAAGATCTAATGGAAAAAATAGATTATGATTTTAGGTTATCATATAATATTAAAATTTTCTTTTTTTTTCTCTTCTTTTTGGTCTTTAACTTTTTTGCCGTCTTTTTTTTTCCTCCTATCCTTTTCCAGAAAATATATTTTACACAAACCTCCCAGGTTTAATCTATTTTTTTCCCCTTTTTCTCATTTTCTCTCTACTCCTCTTGTCCTTCTATATTTTCCACGACTTTTTCCCTCTATTCTTTATCTAAAAAGGATTAGGTCTGTTGATTTTGAAACTTTCCCTCTTCCAATGTAGATTTCCGACATTTCTTTCATCACTTACGCTTGGGTTGTTTCCTCGTAGCTTCTTCTCGTTGAACCTTTCCTATCGAAGGTTTGCCATCATCATAGCTATCTTTATCTTGTTGTTCTTAGATTAGAATCTTCTCTTTTTTTTTCCTTTTCTCCTTGGTCTTTAACTTTTTCGTTGTCTTCTTTTCCTTCCTTCTATACTTCAGAAAACATATTTTACACAAACCTCCCAGGTTTAATCTATTTTTTTCTTCCCCTTCTTCTTCATCTTCTGCCACCTCATTCTCTTGTTCTTTTATTTTTTCTACGGCATCTTCCCCCTCTTCTTTATCTTCTTTTTCTTTCCTCTCTTCGTCTTCATCATTTACCCAAGTAGGATTTAGTCTGTTAATATTAAACTTTTCCTCTTCCAATGTAGATTTTCGACATTTCTTTCATCACTTCGCTTGGGTTGTTGTCTACCCTTGCATCAATTGTAGAAATGCATATTAAGGTCCTCTTATATGTGGCCTCTTTTTAGTGTGTTAATAATTTCATAATCTTTTAGCATTATCCCCAAAACTCTAAAACGAATTCAGAGGATTCGCCACATTCTGTGTTAGCACCACATTTCAAAGGTTTGCAGTTTATCCATATGGTTCTTGGTTGTGCAAGTATCAACCCCATATACTAGCGTAGACAACAAATAAAATCGCAACATTGTAATTCTTAGTATTATGCTAATATCCCGAACAACTTTATATCTTCAGACACGTTGCTCCGACTACCTTGATTCCCGTTCTCATTTCTTCTGTTTGATCACTCGTCTGTTCAATTCAGGTAACAAGATACCTATAAGTCTACACGTTTTCTAGGATTGCGTTCAATACTGTCAGGTTTATATCTCGTAGCTCATCGTGTAGTTATTAATTTCTATTGGATATTAGCTCCCAACTCTGCCTTCAAGTTTTGTTTACTTTAAGGCCTTTTCGTCCTTAGTGTATGTAGACGACTTAATGAAGAATAGCCTCTGTTTTTGATCCTACGCTAGGGTTGCTCGATGCTGCAGTCAATCGCCATTAAATGTCTTTCAAGTAAGTTAGAATCTTCTCTTTTTCTTTCTTTTCTTTTTGGTCTTTAACTTTTTCGTCTTCTTTTTTTTCCTCCTATCCTTTTCCAGAAAATATCTTTTACACAAAACTCTCTTCGTCTTCTGCCACCTCCTCATCTTGTCCTTCTATCTTCATCTTGTTGTTTTTTTACCCATTGGTATATTGGCCAAACGTGTTATCTGCCATCCTGTTAACATATTTCTTACATGTCGTAATTTTATAGTTTACTTATTTTTCTTGGATCTTTGTTACTGGTTCTGTCGTAAAGTTTTTTTTTTTAAGAAGCACTTTACTCATTGGGTATTGGATATTTTCATAAAGAATTATCGCCACCGTTTTGGATTGTGGTCTAAGGTTGTTAGTAGATGAAACCAATTAAATGTTTTTCTGCTAAATGAACTCAGACTTAGATTTTTCTTGTACAGCTCTTACATCTTTTATTTCCTCCGACTTATTTTGTTCTACTTTGCGTTTGATAAAAATATTTTGCTTCTTAGGTCTTTACAAGAACTATTTCTAAAGAATAAAAAGTATCCGAATCTTTTAAGTCTATATTAAGTTATTCTTGCTTTTATAATATTTATTTAATCCTTATCTTTCTTTTTTCTTCATATCCCATCTCTGATCTGAAATTTGGTCATTATGGCTACTTTTTCTAGAATTCTGAAAACATTAAATAATGAAATTTTTTCAAGACTGGAAAAACTCATTGTTGCCTCTCTAGAATCTAAAAAATTAAAATATATTATCATCTTTGTAGACTACAGAAAACCTGGACTCCAGAAAATTATTTGCTTTTCTAAAAATTAAAAACATTTTTGTATTACAGTTTACAGAAAGTAACACTAACTCATTTATAGACTAGAGAAAGTTCTTAACTTTCTAGCGTCTATAGTAGAATAGAGTTTTTATTTAGTGAACCACTTCCAAGTCTTAACGGTTAAGGATCTTAGCAACCCTTCGCGAAATTTTTGCATATTTCCTTGGTGGTAAAACAAAAATATCTGCCATCTCGTTCATAAGGTTCTTCCTTTTCTTCCTCCGGTTGTAATCAATTTATTAATCTTTTTCAAGTTTTTAGGGTGATGGACGATCTTAAAAATCCTTGAGAAACTTTTAGAGAACTCTATGGGTTGCTATTAGAGCCAAATCACTTTCACCTATTATTTATAATAGAGTAGAGTTTTTATTCATTGAACCACTTACAAGACTTAACGGTTATGGAGGATCTTAGCAACCTTTCGCGAAATTTTTGCATATTTCTATGAGTTGGTGGTAAAACAAAAATACCTGCCATCTCGTTCATATGTTTCTTACTTCTTTTTCTTTCGGTTTTAATCAATTTAGTAACATTTTTTAAATCTTTCGTTTGGTAACACTTTTTCAAGTCTTTAGGGTGATGGACGATCTTAAGAATTCTTGAAAAACTTGAAGTGAACTTTATGGGTTGCTATTAAAGTTAAATCACTTTCACCTACTGGTTCTAATAAAGTAGAGTTTTTATTCATTGAACCACTTACAGGTATTAACGGTGAGGGAGGATCTTAGCAACTCTTCGCAAAATTTTTGCATATTTCCAAGTTTTTGTGGTAAAACAAAAATATCTGCCTTCTCGTTCATGTGTTTCTTTTGTCTTTTCCTTCCGGTTTTAATCAATTTAGTAATATTTTTTAGATCTTCTATTTGGTGACACTTTTTCAAGTCTTTAGGGTGATGGACGATCTTAAAAATCCTTGAGAAACTTTAAAAGAACTCTATTGGTTGCTATGTGAGTTAAACTACCATGTTCCTTCCATTTTTACCTTGTGATATTAAACAAATCTCTTGAAAAGTTTTTATTCGACAAACATCTTCCAAGTCTAAAAGATTATTGAGGATCTTGGAGACCTCTTGAGAAATTCTTAAAGATCTACAAGAGTTGCTTTTAGATTGGAGTAAATATGTTTCTTGATGATGATGGATGATATTAAAAATCCTTCAGCAACTTTTAAAGAACTTTATGGGTTGCTGCCATGTTCCTTTCATTTTTACCTTCTGATATTAAACAAAACTCTTGTAAAGTTTTTGTTTGACGAAAAAAAAAGTCTAAAAGATTATTGAGGATTTTGGAAACCTCTTGAGAAATTTTTAGAGATCTACAAGATCAGTTTTTGGATTGAAGTTGATAAGTTCCTTCGAATGATGCTTTTTAGACTTTTATTTGGTGTAACTTCTTCAAGTATTGGAGTGATGGATAATCTCAAAATCATTTCAGAAAGATTTAGAGATCTTTATAGGTTGTTAAAGTTAAAACAGCTAGTTCCTTATCTTCTGGTTCTACACAAATTTACAATATCTTGTAGACGTGTAATTCAGTGAACTTCTTCTAAATTTAAAAGTTTTTGAAGCTTGTGTGGAATTTTTTTGAGAGATTTCTGTGTCTCAAAAAGTCGCTGTTAAAATTAAAAGAAAATTAATCACAAAAAATAAAAATCACGTAAGCCATTCGTTGTTTTGATATTGAAAATCAGAGCCTCCACAACAGACGTGTTACATTGTTAAAAATATGAAGATGTTGGAGAAATAAAGATGATTTTCGTGGTTGAAACGAATAGTAAGGAAAACGACATAAGTAAATATTATACTCAGTTAAATCATCATTGACTTCCGAGTGTGTTAAATAGCTTGTGGTAAAAAAGATCATGCAGCAGCATGCACCTGAATTACACTCATGAGTCGTAGGAAGCCCGATAGTAAAAGTCAAACGCATCAGTTATAAACACTAAAAACTAAATGGAGTAAAATACAATAATGAATTACGGGTCTCCAAATCGGACATTCGGAGACGCGTAAAATTCATAAAAGTTGCTAGAAATGAGTCGGAATGATTTTAACTGAGCATATCATAAATTACAATACAACTGCTACATCAAAGTATTGTTTTCTTTTGGAAAGACATATCGAAACAAAGTACGTATATTCGATAGAGTATAATAACTAACTAACGGTACGGTGTGAATGTCTGTCTGTTACTAGATAATTGGATTACACTATCAGTCAGCAAGTAACAACAATCACTGTGAAGAATGTGTGTAGAAATGTGTGTATGTGTAAATGTGTGGATGTGTGGTGTGTACTTATAACATACGTTTTTGGCGTATGTTTAATTTTAATTTTTTTTTATGTAATTTGCGTTTTATTTTTTTGTCTCTTCACAAAGCAAGTGTATGCTAGACTTGATAACGGTTACGGCCACGGTACGGTACGGCACGACACGGCAGTAGGTGTTTAGGCTCCTATAATTTTTTTTTTGTTGCAATTTTGCACTTCTTCACACTATCACCGTTATTAACTACCTACGCTGGTGTTCAGAGCTTCGCCCAGGAAGATGGATATTCGTTGTAAAAAATAAAATCTAGAGCACCTGTTTTGTATCTTATCTCTTAAAATACATTTAATTATATAATTATTTTCCTGTTCGAAATTTATTTATGTTTATTTTAAACGCTTTGAACGTCGATAGGTCGAAAGCTCACATGAATCTGTTTTTTGGTTTTTTTTTTTTGAATATATGTTTTTTGTTTTGTGCGACGGTGCAAATCTAACTATTATTGCAATTAATTTTTTTTATATATTATATATCGAATATTTTGTGAAGAACGTAAAATCTATCGACGTACAAAAAGATGCGATTCGGTCAATCGACGTGATTATCGATCATCTTAACGTAACCTGATTCTGTCGGTCCTCTAGTGCTTTTTTGTTGTGGCTATATGTAGATATACTTTTAATATATTTTTATCACCTAACGACTCGTCACCACCAGCTTCTTCTTCTTCTTCTTCCAATTTCCTTCCAATATTTTATTTTTTTTGTATAGTTCAAAGTTCAACTACGTCTCGCGTATACATCGCACTAACATTTATATTTATTAAACTTGAGGTTATAACCACGTGATTTAATGACTATTATTGTTTAAATATATATTTATATGTATATATTTTTGCTTTGTATATTCTTCAATATACTTGCTTTATCGACATTGTTAAAAAATATCTTCGAAAGTGTTTCACTGTTTATTGACTGCACACATGTGGAAGGTGTCTTTTGCTACCGGCCAACCGTCAGCAATACTACGATGCTATGATTGTCCGACCGACGTACCAAAAAAAAGATTCCAAACCGACTTCCAACCAGTTGGAGGAGGCAAGAATGGACTCATCGCCGAATTGTATTAATTAATACGACCGATACAAACAATTTCATTTGCGGTGTACAACAAAAATTTTGTACTGATTACAAAAATTAATCAAAAAAATGGGTGCTAAATTCGAATTGTCTCGCTTTGTTTTATTTACATTACTTCACTACATGGAAGATTGGTTTCAGATTGTCTCTGTTTACTGAGAACTGAATGGATTATAAAGTGAATGCGAGTTGGAAGTCGAGTCTTCTGTACAAAGAGTGCTATGTAATAATTTTTTTTATTTCTCATTTTATTCATCATATAAAAAACGCGCTCTCAATAATTAATATTAGTCGCTTAAAAAATGGAAGAAAATAAATCGAGTTTATTATAGGCCAACCGCTAATGTGAGTGTGTGAAGTATAAACGTTCAAATCGCGTGCGACCCTGTAAAAGTTGAGTATTGCTGGCGGTGGCAGTAACGTGACAACAACCATCAAACACTGTCCACGCTGGCGAAGCGTTCGCCCAAATCGTGCTGCGGCGGACGGCGAGAAGAACCCGCCGGAACGGGCAGCTGGAAAGGACGGTGTAAACCACCTCTCCGACGCCGACGTCTCTTCCGATGGCAGAGGATACACAGCGTCAGCAACAACACTCCAATCGCCGCCAAAGCCCCCGCTATCACCAACGTATAATCCTCTGTGGGCGCCTCCACCGAGCCTAACACAAAAACACATTTAACATCCACGAATCAACTCATAGACATGTTTTTATCTTGAAACGCACAGAATTAATTACAAGTACCAAAGAAACCACATACATTTCATTTTAATTATAGGTGTAATAAACCTTTATTAGCATATTCTTAAACTATTATAAATAACATACAAATGCTATACAAGTACAGCTTGCCCAGTTCATTGAGGCATGTAAAATGCGCAGAAGAGTGGCAGGGATAAAAAGAGAGAGAGTGAGGCGACTCAATATGACTCTAACGTAGAAAATACTTGTGCGCATTCATGAGTTAAGTGCCACAGTGAACTGGATAAGCTGTACATTTACATCAAATAAAACCTAGCATCTTCGGCTTTTTACTTTCCCTTCACATTGTTTAATTTTCTTCATTACGTTTAGTTCCTTTCCATTCTCACTCATGCATTCCGTCCACAAACTAACTCAATTTTAGTGCACTCTGTTGTCCAATGTCCTCGCACATTTATTAAACTCATACCACAAGTCCCACAAAAAATTAAAATTCTCTTCAGGCAGACGTAAGATTACAAAGTGAAAGATCAACAAATACCAACAGAGAAGATGATATCAGATCCAAGATAATTAAAAACGCATATCTTTAAGATAGGGTCAGAAGATACCTCAAAAGTATCAAAACAAGAAATAAAAAGAGAGCTGCAACAATTAAAAAATGAAAAAAGCTGAGGGAAAGTCAAAATTACTTGGGAAATGCAGAAAAAGGGAGGAAGTGTTATAAAAGATGCACGAGACGCTTCTTAACAAATGCTTTGAGGAAGGCGAGATAACAGACACATAAAAAATGAAGAAGTCATTTTGCTCTTAAAAAAAGGCGACAACGCCAATATTTTTTGATAACAACTGTGGACATGTCGAGTTCGGTGGCCCTAGCACTGCAGCCGTTGACTTATTGTACTGATGTTCTCATGATGGTTTACTCGAGAAGTCCTATTAGTTTAGCGAGCTCCAGGGCTTCCCGATCATAGGTGTCTGGTTGTTGATTGTTTTTGGGTTTCCCAATCCCATGTTTGCCTTCCTCCAGTGTTTTAATACAGGGCATTCTCCAACATAGGAAACTATCACCCCACCAGTCTCATATCCCACCTGTACACACTCCTATCTATGATTATCACAAACTTACTAACAGACAAGTTCCACGTCTACAACCAGTAAAACAAGCAGACTTTAGGAAAGCATGCAACGCCATCGACCATTTACAAACAATCCGCACACTGAAAACAAAAAACAACACTCCTCTTCACCTAATATTTGTAGACTTTCATAACACTTTCGACAACCTTGAAACCTAAGCATTTTTATAAGCAATGGGCCAAGCAAAAAATTTTCTACTCTAAATTTTCAAAAGACATATACAAAAACGCCACACATACGGTTAAAATTAACTAACAAAATCCAAGTCAAGAGAGGCGCACGTCAAAGAAACACCATTTCTTCAAAACTTTTTACCCTGGAACTCGAAAACATCTTCAAGTTTTTAGTTTTTCATGATAATGACTGAAAAACTAAAAGCATTAACATATCGTCCTAATAAGCAGTGGTATCCAAGAACAATCGGTTGCTTACTAAATACAGCAGCCAAAAGAGTCAAAAATGAACCTTAGCAAGACCAAAGTCTTTAGTAGAACTAGGGAAACGCAGAATAGTACGTCTATCTGGGATATAGCATAAAAATGGGCAAAGAAAATCAAATAACGGAGATTACGCGTGGAGTCGAAGTAACATGAACAGCCTTTGGTAAATTAAAGCATATACTCAGGCATAGGGATATACCAATAAATCTTAGCGCGTCCGCATATGGGTCGTTTGATACTCGAAGCGTCTGCGACTCCAAGTCGAAACGATCCTCCCTCTAACCGACTTTCTATGTAAAGGTAAATGAAGGGCCACCAACGAGCCGCCTGGAAATCAAATCGTAATCGATGCGTTTGCGTCCCGATCGTCGCTCGAACTTGTTGAGAACGGGAAAAATCGAGCGTGACGCGGAAGGCCGTCAACGAGCCGGCTGGCAATCAAATTGTAATCGTAATCGATGCGTCTCGATCGTCGCGAACCGTGCGCCTTGTTGAGAATCGAGCGTGACGCTTACATCATACACGATGGAGGTGTTTAATATCAAATTTGTGGAAAGGGTGTACGATTGTACAATTTTTTTGACATTCCATAAAATGCCAAAAATTTTGAATGGGTTTATTGCAATTTTCTTTTGTCGCAACAAACAGCGTACGGATGAACCCAAACCCTTTGAGTTCTTCATCTTCCTCATCACTTGAATTGTTCATTATAAAATATAAATGGAAAATGAAGATGTTTTGTATCTTCGTGTTTGGAAGATCGCAAGCTGGTTGACAAAATATTACGACCCGTGTGCGGAGGCACATGACGCTCAGATTTCGAGTCGCAGACGCTGCGAGTACCAAACGACCGGTGTGCGGACAGCCTTATAGTTTTTAACACATACATACTACCATCTATGATCTGGAAACCTGCCAATGAAAAAAATTGCGCAAAACATCTAAGGATATTGATAGAATAAGAACGCACTATGAACTAAGGATAGCTTACGAAATAGATAAAGAGATTCGACAAATAATCAAAATCGTAGCTAGGCAAAATCCAGACAGATGGACATCGAAAATAGCATAATGGCGACCTAAGACAAACAAAGCGTAGTACCGGTAGAGCAATGAAAAGATGGCTAGAGGACATAATAGCAACAGCAGGAGGAAGATGGTTCTAGACAGCAGAATATAAAGATGCATGGAAAGTAATAAAAGACGCCTACATATACGATTGGACAATTCATGGCTGATTAAAAAGAAGAAGAAGAAATCCCACATCTTTATTTCTCTTGTGGCATTAAGTATCTTCTAGGTTTCTATTTATTTCCACATATTAAACTTGATATGCTAAGTTCAGCCATTGGCGCTGTCTTTATATAAGCCGGAACATCTTCAAATACTTGAATCTCTTTGCACTTTGGATTGTACCTGCCCCCTATACATCTGACTTTGTCGCTCTTGAAGTTATAATTCCTCCAACCCACTTTTCAGCAGAACATTTACTCTCATACGACATTCCATACATATTTTTACCTCTTCTATTGACACACAACACTCCGTTTATATATTAGCTTTCTCTTGTCAACTCAGACAACAGGGTTTAGAACGGGATACGAAACAAAATCATCTTTAGGTAATAAAAACATCCATCTTTACCCCGCCACCATCTTGAAACGTCACACACCTTACTACAGCGATTTTGACAGTTCGCCATCTTAATTTTTTCTTTTAACAGATTGGGTTTTTAATTTTTTTTAATACCTCCTGCACCCATAGAATTTTACTAGTCCAGCCCAAATAATAAACCTAAAATACGTATCCCAACTCGTCTAATTCCAAACATGCACGAGCGAGATTTAACAGGTAGCGCTGTAAGTAGCGAGCGCTAACCCAACTAGACCAAGTCGAACTCGATTATGAAATTGGTAGGGGGCACATTGCTGCTCTCAGCGTGCAGCATATGCGTCCTGGGATGTGGAGTTAAGGTGGTCCCGGACCTGCACTCATAGAATTTTACGAGTCCAGCCCAAATAATAAAATAAATACGTATCCCAACTCGTCTAATTCCAAAAATGTACGAGCGATATTCAACAGGTGGCACTGCAAGTAGTGTGCGCTAACCCAACTAGACAATATGCCTCCAGTACTCCAAAAGAAGGGATGAAAAAATTGGCGTTAACAGGAAGATGGACAAAGATCATAAAAAACTTAGTACTAAACGATCAAATAAAAATAAATGAGGCTAATATAGAGCAAGTACCTTTGTATAAATACCTGGGGAATTACAAACGCATAGGCCGCGATAATCAAAGTGAGATATACGTCGACGCATGGGCCTAGGGTGGTCAGTATTTAAACGAATAACTTAAGAACATCTTAAGGAGCAACTACCAATGTACCTGGAAAGCAAAGTGCTTGAAGTATGTGTGCTGCCGGTAATGGCGTATGGGGCGAGACCTTAATACTAACAAAACGTTCCGCAGCAAAACTAGAGGTAACACAGATGTCAATGACACGTGCCATGCTAGGCGTTTTCTTAGAAGGCAGAGTAACAAACGAAGATTTCAGAAAAAGAACGGGTGTCTGCGATGTAATAACACGCACCTCTAGCATTAATTGGGGATGGGCAGGATGTCACGTTGCCAGATTTAGGGATGACCGTTGGATTAAACGGCTTTTAAAGTGAAGAACCTGTACCAATAAACGAAGGAGAGGTAGACCACCAACTCGATGATCCAACGATATCAAGAAAGTAACAAAAAACTGAATTTCGTCCAGCAGTGGACATGCATCCAAAATTACCATATTTGTCTTAAAACTGTCCAACTACATGATCCAACAAAATCAAAAAAGTAACAAAAAAAACTGGATACAAAGAGCACAAGATCAAGTTGCATAAAAGTACTTAGAGTAGGCTTTCGTCCCTCAGTGGATATGCATCCAAAATTACCATATTCGTCCCAAAACTGTCCAACTCCATGATCCAACAATATCTAAAAAGTAACAAAAAACTGGATACAAAAAGCACAAGATCAAGTTGCATAAAAGGACTTAAAGAAGGCTAAGGTCCACAAACACTACATAGAGCTTTCTTCCTGGCTTTTCATTTTCTTTTTGTACTAAATAGTTAAGAGTTGGTATGTGTCTCTTGGTTCTAATTAATTCACGCTTCAGGATAACCACCAGTCTATAAATTCTCCAAAAATACCAACTAAAATCTACATGTAGGTATCAAAAGCGCTTTTTAAAAAATGTGATCAAAATAAACATCCACAAATGGGTGATACACAAAATCGGAAGTAAATAATAAAGATGCGAAAAAACGTGCGTGTGTGATGATTTACCAATAAATGTATATTTTATTTTGTAAAGATAGTTTAAAATAGAAGAAAGACTCACGTGAGCGTGAGAGAAGCATGCTGTTCTGGAGGGCATCACGCCAACAGCAGCAGCGCCACCAAGAACAGTGGTGGCAGGAGCAGGAGGGACGGGTGTGCTGATCGTGGAGATGCACGCGACCCACCTGAACATTAAATTAACACCTGCCACCACTAGCTCACAATTACACATTCAAATGCACAGACTAATCATGATCCCTTTCCTCGCGCTTCACAAGATTTTCTCTCAAAGTTTCTCATCATTAATTTACAATTAAGATTTTCAAACAAAGATGTAAACTGGTTTCATTTACTTAAATTTAATTTAAATTTATATTACTACTCGTTCTGTGCAATGCACGAAATTAATTCATCTGCTGCAGCACAATTGAAAATGCAAGATATTTCTTGCAAAAACTCATTTATTTTAATTGGTGTTACATGTTTTTGTTGCATGCAATTATTACTGAAATTTGCTTAAGTATTATTAAAGATTTAAAATGATTTACCCCTAATTAAAATTTTAGACTTTCGCGACTAAGGTCGATGTAAGTTTTCTTACTTTCGGGTTTAAGTCGCTAAGTTTAATTATAAGATAACCAGTTACTGATTTTTAGCTTTACTTAAAGATAAAAAGGATGTGTATACCTATTACCATGGATAAAATCAGTAACTATAGTTCTGCGTTCTTTCTAAGTGGGGAAATATAGTCGACACTATACCTTAGAAAGAATTAAAAAGATATACAAAACCACGTTACCATCGGTAATGCTTAAAGGGACCAGTTCTAGGAAATGAGTACTAAACTTAAAGAGACATTTTGTTATTTAAACTTACACAACTTTTTGGATTTTTATTTAAATGTAATAAACCAAAAATTATTAGATTTGCCATTAAATTTTATATAAAATATAATAAGGAAAAATTCTTATCACAAAAACTTTACTTGTTATGGAACGTCAAAGTGAGATTTAATTTTGATACAATTTTTTTGCAAAATGGCATTTTGTTATTTAAAGTTGCACAACTTTTTGGATTTTTGTTTAAATGTAATGAACCAAGAATTACTAGATTCACAATTAAATATTATATAAAATACCATAAGAAAAATTTTTTATCACGAAAACTTTACATGTTATGGAACGTCAAAGTGAGATTTAATTTTGAAACATATTTTTGCAAAATGGCATTTTGTTATTTAAAGTTGCACAACTTTTTGGATTTTTGTTTAAATATAATAAACCAAAATTTATTAGATTCGCAATTAAATTTTATATAAAATACAATAAGAAAAAATTCTTATCACGAAAACTTTACTTGTTATTGAACGTCAAAGTGAGATTTAATTTTGAAACAATATTTTGCAAAATGGCATTTTGTTATTTAAAGTTGCACAACTTCTTGGATTTTTGTTCAAATATAATGAATCAAAAATTATTAGATTCGCAATTAAATTTTATATAAAATACAATAAGGAAAAATTTTTATCACGAAAACTTTACTTGTTATGGAACGTCAAAGTGGGATTTAATTTTGAAACAATTTTTTGCAAAATGGCATTTTGTTATTTAATTTTTAAAATAGAGATTTTTAGTGAAATATTTAGAAAATTTGTTTTGAAGTGGTGTCTGTGTCTTTATGGCTTAACTGTAAGAAAAGGAAGGAGCAAAAGTGGAAAACGAGGTAGAAAAGAGATTAAAAAAAAAGAAACAGAAGAAGAAGACGAAGAAAAAGAAGAAGATTTGTGTAAATGCAAAAAAGAATGATAGAATATTTGTTTTGGGTATACAGAGGATTTGGGAAGATATGAAAATGAAGGAATTTGATAGAGTTGAGTGATGATGTAAAGGTAACGAGTGAGTGATGATGTAAAGGACGATATAGACTAAAGAACTAATGGCAGTAATAAAGGAAACTGAAATACAGTTTACATTAAGTAAGTTGTTTACATTAAGTAAGTTGTTCTTCAACGTTAACTTCTACCAGTTAGATCAATGTCTTTTTTCTAATTAGCAAGTAAATAATCAATGTTTAAAAGATGACTGAAATTTCTTCGATTTTTGGTAAAATACAAAACTTTGAGAAAAAATTTTGTTTATCTATGTGGCCATCGAGGTGTCGATGGTTGAAACCTTTAGCCTGCATACATAAATGCTACATTAGACAATTTACGAAATAAAAACGGAAAAAAAAGTTACTTCAAATATGTGCAAACTGAATAAAAAGCAATTAAGTACTGCGCAAATAAAAATTTCGCTAAACAATAACGAAAAAACGAAACAAAAAATTCAATTATAAACGAAAATTTCAATAATTAAGAGAAGCATGCGTTTGACGTCTACGTATTGCTGGATACGAGCGCTCAAGTAAAATACTTCTAATATATTCGAAACTGATTATAAATTCGTTTGGTAATTAATTAGATTTTATAAAATAGTAACCATTGTGTCACTCACAGTCGGCTTCATCAGAATTGTCATCGGATCCACAGTTGTTGACAAGATTACATCGCAACTTGTGCGGGATGCAGTATCCGCTCTTGTGGCACTGAAACTCATCGCAACTGGGACCTTCTTGTACTTCTGTCCAAACTGCTCGGAAACCCTGTGCACCTACTG
The DNA here is from genome assembly GCA_030264735.1 of Gymnusa sp. GC000175. Lineage (NCBI taxonomy): Eukaryota > Metazoa > Arthropoda > Insecta > Coleoptera > Staphylinidae > Gymnusa > Gymnusa sp. GC000175. The sequence goes on along the minus strand of JARJDX010024260.1, from coordinate 4,445 downwards.
CTTTATCCGCGGTTATAAAACTATAAAAATTATTAAACAATCAATAACCGGATGAAAAATTTATTAATTAAAAGCGCTAGGTAAAAAAAATCATTACCTAAATCGAATGGCGTTAGATTCGGAGAGATATTGCCACTTATCGCCTGCAGCCTTCTCCCCACAAAGCTCAATGGGCGATATTCCCATATTCGTCCACAATCTAAGAACGGCTGCTGGACATCCCCGCCCTACAACCCAATCAAAATATATAAAACGCCAAATTTCGGGCAAATTAAAAAATAACTCACCCACCGGATCACCCTCCACCGCAAAACTTTCAAAGTCAAGTAAAATTTTGTATTTAGGCCTGACATTAATATACCAATTGCATGTTTTAGAAGCCAATCCTTTTGTGGGTCCGTCGTAATTTTCAGGAAAATGTGGACTGATAATAACGCCAGAATCCATACTACTCACGTTCGTGCCGCAATCTCCAAATATCGACTTGGCCGTTTCAAAATTGTACCTAGCTTTGAACCCGCTATATACACCTTCGGAATCCGCGTGTAGGACGATCTTAAGACCCATTGCACCCCTGTTTGATTCAATTGGACCTGGAGCTGTCATCCCGCAAAACCGACCCACGATCTTTTCCGTTCCATCGCGATACACGTTGAAAATTTCTAACCAATCCTCTTGGCAAACGGTAGCTCTGTAAGAAGCAATAAAATTGTCATCGTGCACAGGCGTTTTTCGTTAAAAAGCTTTACCCATAGGAGCCAATTGAAGAGTTGGCAGAATCAGCGCGTACTTTGAAGTTATCGAAAATTAACGTAACCTGCTCGTTGGGCGTTGCAAGAAAACTGTATGTACAGTTGGTATCACTGGGATAATTGGAAGGATATCTTGGAGAGTTAAATTCTCCTTTCTTTTTACTTGTACTTCTGTATGTGAACGTACAACTTCCATCAGGAGCTGCCGTACCAGGAATTCGATACTCTATTGGGAAATTTAATCACACATTATAGATAGTTATTATATTTGTAGGGATTTTATTTTTAATTCACAATTGACTTATCGAGGTACTTCTGAGAAAAATTAGGAAGAGCTCGATTTAAACATACTTACCCACACAATACACAACCCTACTAGACCTCAAATAATTTTAATAAAAATTAAACTAAATTTACATTTAGGTATAAATATTAAAAACAAACGTAAATATCAACTTTTTTCCATTTGTGGTCAATTTGAGCGTCGTTACCTACACCCAACTACTTCTCAAATAACGTTAAAATGAATTAAAATTAAACCAGTTTATAACGTAATATAGAAATTAGCATTTGATTAATAGTGTTGGGGTATAAGGGTATTGTTTAATTTACCTGTTTCAAATGTGTAATTAGCTTTGAAGCCTCTACCCATAAGTTCCCCGCTGCTGAACACCATGACCATCCTAGGTCCTTCCGAAACGATGATAGGTTTGTTGTCCTCGCCACACAACTCAATATCGAACTTATCGTACGAATCCGTAGTTTCCTGTCCTTTCGTGTATATTTTCAAGTATCCATCCGAACAACTGCGAAAGGAAATGGGTAAACGTTACGTTCTGAATATTTAAACGGTCGATTTCGGTCCGACACCTGCCCAATTACTTCAAATTGTTGCTTTGCAATTAGGATCGTGTCGTAATCGTTGGGTAATGTTTTTTTTGTTGCGTTAATGGAATGAAATGATGAAAAGTGTTGTTGTACTTACTCTCCCTTCGGTCCTTTTGGGATTTCGTATTTTACGAACTCGAGTCTGACACGTTCCAGATGTTGTGAATCCTGCATGCCGTAGATGAAGTAACGGCAAACCAATTTGGGCATGTAGGGAAACGGGTAGTTGGGACTGAACACAAAGCCACTGGATTTCTTCTTCGAGAGGATCTTTTGATCGCACTCTGAACCGCGGATATGCTCACCGTCGTTCTTACTTATAAAGTCTGAAAATAAAAAATTAAAAAATTTAAATTTACACCAACTTTGATTAAAATGTGGACACGCAGACTGTGGGCGTATCTTTATCGCCCTAAACGACCGTTCAGACATACAGATAAGTGATAAGCAATAGTAAAAGTTATCGTTATCGTTCTTTACGCCATGAGAAACATCACCTTACACCTCAGCGCTTGTAAGTCCACTTATATATGTGAAGATTCAGGCTTAACATCCCAAAAATCGGTAATTAGCAAAATCGATAAATGATCTTAACCTTAGTCTATTGTCGACTGACAAGGTACTATAGTTTGACGGGATTTTTATGTGTCGGTATTTTAAACGGTGAGGATTTTTATTTTTCCTAAGAAGACCGAAAAATTTTGTTATAAATGTAAATTTTGCATATATGTAAAAATAAAATTACACCAACTTTGATTGGCTGTCGACAAAAATTCAGCGCATCAATTATGCTCAAATTTGTAAATTATTAAGTTTACTTAAAGTGTAATAACATACTGTAAGTTTAAAAACTTCTAATGTAGCCTAAGAAGACCAAAAAATTTTCCAAGAAAAGTAAATTTTGCATATTTGTAAAAATAAAATTACACCAACTTTGTTTGGCTGTCGACAAAAATTCAGCGCATCAATTACGCACAAATTTGCAAATTATTAAGTTTACCTAAAGTGTATTAACATACCAAAAGTTTAAAAACTTCTAATGTTATCTAAAATGGCCAAAAAAATTTGTAATAAATGTAAATTTTGAATTTTTGTGAAAATAAAATTACATCAACTTTGATTGGCTGCCGATAAAAATTCAGCGCATCAATTACGCTCAAATTTGCAAATTATTAGGTTTACCTAAAGTTTATTAACATACCAAAAGTTTAAAAACTTCTAACGTAGCGTAAGAAGACCAAAAAATTTTGTAATAAATGTAAATTTTGCATTTTTGTGAAAATAAAATTACATCAACTTTGATTGGCTGCCGATAAAAATTCAGCGCATCAATTACGCTCAAATTTGCAAATTATTAAGTTTACTTAAAGCGTATTAACATACGAAAAGTTTAAAAACTTCTAACGTAGCGTAAGAAGACCAAAAAACTTTGTAATAGATGTAAATTTTGTATATTTGTGAAAATAAAATTACACCAACTTTGATTGGCTGTCGACAAAAATTCAGCGCATCAATTACGCTCAAATTCGCAAATTATTAAGTTTACTTAAAGTATAATAACATTCCAAAAGTTTAAAAAATTCTAATGTAGCCTAAGAAAATTAAAAAAATTTGTAATAGATGTAAATTTTGTATATTTGTGAAAATAAAATTACACCAACTTTGATTGGCTGTCGACAAAAATTCAGCGTATTAATTATGCTCAAATTTGTAAATTATTAAGTTTACTTAAAGTGTAATAACATACTAGAAGTTTAAAAACTTCTAATGTAGCCTAAGAAGACCAAAAAATTTTTCAAAAAAGTAAATTTTGCATATTTGTAAAAATAAAATTACACCAACTTTGTTTGGCTGTCGACAAAAATTCAGCGCATCAATTACGCTCAAATTTGCAAATTATTAAGTTTACCTAAAGTGTAATAACATACCAAAAGTTTAAAAACTTCTTATGTAGCCTAAAATGGCCAAAAAAATTTGTAATAAATGTAAATTTTGCATTTTTGAGAAAATAAAATTACATCAACTTTGATTGTCTGTCGATAAAAATTCAGCGCATCAATTACGCTCAAATTTGCAAATTATTAAGTTTACTTAAAGCGTATTAACATACCAAAAGTTTAAAAACTTCTAATGTAGCCTAAGAAGACCAAAAACTTTTGTAATAGATGTAAATTTTGTATATTTGTGAAAATAAAATTACACCAACTTTCATTGGCTGTCGACAAAAATTTAGTGTTTCGAATACATTTAAAATTGCTGTAAAAAGTGACCCATGTTACTAGTGAAATTATTGCCAACTTACATTTTAACAAAGTGAAGTTGCAGAGACACTGTTATTCTCATCATCTGATAATTAATGAAATTTGGTTACGTTTCGGTCAAAACTAAAGGAAATTTTTAAAATTCACACCTCCATTTTTTGTTAGTATAATTTAAAAAATTTCAACGAATATTTAAAAAAATTGTACTCAAATTTAAAAATTTATTTTTAGTTGCAAGACTTGCAGTATAAAATATTCAAAAATAAAATGAAAAATATGTGAAAAATTCGTTAAACTTATATTAAAATGTAAATTGCAAGAAGGAAACTTTACCACAGATAATATTAAACAACGATTCAGTTGTAATCATTTAAATATTATAGGGCAGAGTTGATAAAACTTTGGTGGTGTGGTTGGTGGGGAACATTACAAAACACAAACATGTCAGAACATAGTTCGTCGTATAAAGTGAGTTTGTGAACTTGTTGAAAATTCACAATACAAAGAACAAAAGCATTTATACTAACCTTAATTTTTAATATAC
>JARJDX010024246.1:0-18611 GCA_030264735.1 Gymnusa sp. GC000175 | reverse complement strand
TGGTATTTCATGTTAGGCTTACAAATTTGCAATATTAGCAATTTATCAAATAAAAGAAAAATATAAAAATTCGGAACTGAACCGGAACGAAAAAGAACGATTTTAGCGGAAAAAAAATTCGTTCCGGTTACAGTTCCGGTTAGCGAAATTCCTATTTTTTCGTTCCGGTTCAGGTTTTCAGTTCAAGCAAAATAGCGGTTAACTCCGGTTTTCGGTTTTCGGTTCGGTTCCGGTTTGAGTCTCTGATAGAAATAGACAGACACACAGACAGCCAACACTTTGAAAACCAATTAAACTACTTTTATTGAATGAGAAAAATTGAAAACAGATATTTTTGATTTCGAACATTTTCTTGATGACAAACTTTCTTTCTCTGCGCAAATAAAAGTAAAATTGTTGAAATTAATATTTAAACTGAGCTGAAAATTAATATTTAACTAGAAAATGATAGAAGCTTATAAAAAATGAAAAAAATGCATCGTTCATGTATTTAATTTCAATTTCAGAAAATTAATTAATCCTAACCCTCGCTAGCCCAAAATTAATTAATTTACCTCTAATAATTCTACGCATGCTAAAACCTCTCCAATAACTTTCCCTTCATTCGAAACCTCACACCATTTAAGTTTTGGGGGAAATTTGGGTGGTGAATAGGTATCTTCTTTGAATTTGATAATTGGAGTTAAAATGCAGCTTCCTACATATTCGATTTGCCACTAAAATATTATGGTTTTAGTTTTTATAAATTTTATATTATTGGCCCTAAAAAGTGTCTGGCATATATTAAAATAGTATATTACGCAACAAGTTTCTTAAACTTCAAACACCAGCTTTAATTGAGTCACGAGCGACGCGTGGCGGAGCGAAAGTTAAATAAACGAGTGTCTAGAGTAGTTTATATAACGCGTCGCATACTATACTTTTTCTACGACTAAAAAATCAAATAAAACAAAAAACTTATTGGTTGGAAACTCTGAAATAGCGGAAATTTTTCAAAAATGCACAAATGTTTATAAAATTTGACAGTACTGACTGCCTTTAAAGTTTATTAGCACTTAAAAAACTTGGATTCCCCAGAGAAGAAAAGCAAATGCAGTGTATTTAGTTTGGAAAATAAATTAAGACTGGCAAATTTAATCGGGGAAAAAAACAATAAATAAAATAGCAAATGAAGAAAAAGTAAGTACTTTATTGCATGTAAATGTGTAAAATTGAATAAACATCGTTTAATGCTGGTGCTTCTCATCATAGAAATGTCAAGCAGCTAAGAGCAAAGTTCGATTCATTAAAGAAAACTACTAGTAAGGTTGTTGCTGAGCAAAAACAATATTTAAAGGGAACTGGTGAAGACCCAGGTTCAGGCTTTGTATATGATGGAAAAATCAAAACAATTTTTAAAATCATCAACAATCAACGTGAAAACGCTGGTGGGTGATAATGCAATTGATTGCGATTATGTACATAACGTTTTATATATGTATAAAAAATTATAATTTTACATTAACATTAACATGCCTCTAATAATTATTAGAGGCATGTAGCAGATAAGCGACAAAATATCCTGTTTATCGCTTCGATTAAATAAACTAGTTCAGATAAGGTGCTTAAACTTGTTGTATTACTTTTCATATTTCACACTTTTTGTTGTTAACAAAATTTTAGATTAAATTTGCTTTTTTGCTTATAAAAATCAAGACTTTATGATAAAGGAGACTTTTCGTAAAGGGTAGTTTAAAACTCATTTATGGAACAGATTTTTCGGCTTAAAGGCACCTTTTAAGTTTAGAAGAGACTTTAGTACGATTATGAAACCGGGCGTTAATTATTTAATAACATAAACCAGCAACACTTTTTGGGGAAAACCTTACACATCTTTCTTTATCAATAATTTCAAGAATAATATCAGGTGGTCTATTTTCTATCTGTTCTTTCGTTCCATACACAATAATTTCATGAAATATTAACGTTTGATTCCATACAGGACTTAAGGTTGCTTTCATCGTCTAAATTGTTGAAAAGTAATTATATCATGCAATTAAACGCCTATGTATATCATATTTACTTGTGTGCTTTTGGAGTGCTCATAAATTAAAATTCTGGCGAAAAAATCCGATAATCCGCTATAATCGTAAGCATATAAAAAGCGGCCTTGATAAATGTGAGCCCTACAATGAAATTTCTATTCAACATTTAAGCGAGATATAATTCATTACTTTTAATATTACGAGTCCTTCGTTGAGGATTAAATAGGTTGGAATTTCGGATTTTTCCAAAGTCTCCGGAATTTTGTAGCCCTTCGGAAGAGACTTAAAACATTCGTCCTTATGTCTTTCCAACCCCAACCACAGAAATAGTTCAATTTTTGCCACAGTAGGAGATAACGATTTTGATTTTTTTGTAGTCTTTATGAAAAAAATTATGAAGTTTCTTTTATCGAAATTAATTTATTTACCATAAAATATAAGGTATTCAAATTCCCGCAGTATATTCCGCGCTCATCTGGTACTACTGAATAAACCAAATCTTTGGCAAGTAATTTTAGACAGGAAGCTTTCTTGTCGGCATTACGTAACCAAAGATAAACATCCGGCCAACATTCTTGGGGCTAAAAAATGATCACGATTTGAAACAATGCAAACATACGGATTAAAGGTGCGTAAAATAATTTCTGTTTACGAATGATTGTGGTATACTACAAGTTTAAGAAGTGGAAGAGAACTCAGATGACCTTCGTTCCTAAAGCTGGCTAGAAGAGCTATGTGAACGTCAAAGATTACTGGTCTATAAGCCTAACGTCTTTTTTGTTAAGGAATAGCACGCTGATCAGATGGGCATATCTGTCGAGGCGGCACACCACTTGGATGTTAGTTACATAGAGCAGCAGCTGAACTGAAAGGCAGTCTGTTTTGCAGCCTTCTTGAACATAGAGGGAGCCTTTTAACAGGAGCTCAATTAGACAAGCCGTAGAGAGATGTGCTATCTCGTAGGAGTTAATGGGGTGGATTATGAACTTTTCTATTGTGTTTAGTCGTGGATGAGTTAATGATATGGTTAAACCCTGCTGGTATTAACGAGATAGGTTACGCAGAGAACATTACCATACTCGCCAGAGGTGCTTTTAAAGGTACCTTGCACGAGTAAGAAAGCCTTGATTTCTTGATTTGTGTAGATTGTAGAGTGTAGAGAGAACAAATTCTGTTTAACTCTATTCAACCGGAGAAAACGGCCGTCATCATCTTCTCCAGAAGGTATTAATCGGGCATCTGAGGAAGGTGGTGGTAATTGGTGGTAAGATAGTTGATTAAGCCGAGAAGACGAATTAACTGCACTCATAACCTTTTGGCAGTGCAAGGGAGCGATTAGCATTAAGTGGGGATTGAGACCTAAGTAACAAAAATGATCCTTAGCTGGCGAGCTGTTAAAAGCAATCTCCCTTGCCCTGGATTCTGGGTAACTTAAGATAAAAAGAAAATGAAAGAGAGAGAAAGCGGACAAACTGTCTAGAAAAGGAGTCCTGTTGGGTGGTTCATAAGACTTTCTTGCTGGTATCCACTACAGCAGAGGTCTTGCAAAACTATCTAGCGTACTAACTCAATAGCAAGCAGAAACAAAGGTTGCCAAACTGCAGTGAGGTAGGCCAGAGGGCAAGCTGAGTAGGCAAGGCATTAGGATAAGCTCTGAGATCCTTACAGGTCACAGGTCTAATCAAATTTGAGCATAAAGTAAGGACAGTAAGGAAGAGTGATACTTTCTTCTATATGAGATGTAAGGGAGGCAAAGTCAAGTCGCAAACCACTTTCTCTGTGAATGTCCTGCGCTTATTCCAATGGCGCAAATTTGGCTAGGTCCGGGATCATCACAGTGGAAGCTGTGCAGGTGATAGTGTATAAGGATATCTGGCTATGTGTACTGAACTTTTATTAAGTCCGCTACCACCACCATCATAACCATACAAGTGATTTACTCTCTATTGAAGTATTATCTAGAGTGAGAGTAAGCCTGATAATGAAGATATTGTGCAAGTAAATGGCCAGGGTGTTAAAGGTATAAGAAGAAAACAAATATTTTTACGTTAAACTAATATTCTTTACAGTTTAAATTATTCTCCATTCCAAATTGGCTTTAGAAAAATTCTTTGTAATTTAAACCGCAAGGAAGGTTGTCTTATCTTCAGTCTTAGGAGTTCAAAAAACTTTGATAATGCTCCCTACAGCGAAACAATAGCAACAATTTACATATTTGTTTATAAAAAAAATTATAATAAATTGATGTAAATATTAAGTGGTATACTTTACATGATCTATTAACCTTTCCAATCGTCTAAAAATTTTTTCGGCTTTTCTAAAAGACTTTTTCTTACTTTTCGCATTATAAACACATTGGCAAGTCATTTCTATATCTCTCATTTCGCGCAAACACAACATAGTTTTATGTTTATCCAATTCAGTTACATAATTTGCAATCGAAGGCTCCACGAGATCAATAAAGTTCCTGCAAGCTCCGGAAACATAGTCATACATTTCAATTAGTTTAGTTTCAATAAGGGCGCTGTTGGATGTAAACTCGCTTGTTTCAAAAAGACGTTCTATGCCCTTTAAGTGTTCCTGCTGTAAATAATAATTTTGTAAAAATTATTTAATACGGTTTATTATAATAACCATTTTATTGACAATATTTTCGATTAAATTGGCGTTATACAGTCTTCTTCTTCGACCAAGGTAAGAGGTCATTATATGAAGGCAAGGTATTGTTTCAGAAAATTGAATATACCAAAAGAGGTTATCTTTTGTTTTCGGTGGATAACTAGGTGATATATTGTGAGGTGCTATATCACCTCCATCTTCGGGTTCTCTTTTTAAGATTTTAGTTCTTCCCCAGTTTACTTCAAACGATATGGGTTTATCAGAAAATCGTTTATCAATAATGGAAACATCTACTATAGCGATGAATAAAAATATGTTCTCGTATTTCCACAGAACTGACTGGAATTTAAAATTTTAATCATTTGAGTTTTAGCCCTTATTCTTTTTTATAGTCGCATTCTGAAAAAAAATGTACGTTAACAACGATGTAATGTCAAACATAATTTTGTTTTTTTTTAGTGATTAAAGGTTGTATCGTTCGATGGACTTTTTTCATTCTACAATCAAACAAAATATCAAAATTGAAAAACGTCAGAAGAATAATATAAACTATATTTACAGAAAAAAGAGGAAAACTATGTTTGACATTACAGCGCTGTTAACGTACATTTGTGTTTAGAATATCACCATTAGTGTGAATAAGTAAAAAAATGTCATTTGTAACTCAAAACGGCACAATGGATATAGAACTGAATGTGGGAGCATGTTTAAGACATGACTAAAAGATTTTTTTAAACATCCTTTATCTGATATATCTTGTACAATCCTTATAATGTTAATTTATTACCATTTTGAAAAAATACCTTATATTAAGCAATTAATGTGTTTGGGTTAACTACACCATTGTATAGGTTCATAGATGGTTATACCCTTAAGATTTATTAAGATATAAGGTCTAACGTAGGTTATCATTAATATGCTTGAGAAGTCTTCTCCCATGATTATTGGCGTATTTACAGATACCTTCTTTTATCAATTTTGCCGCCAGAACAGCTTAAATTTCATTGTTATTCACGAACCAGTATGCGCTGGTAATCATGCGAAGGAATTTGGTTTCACTGCGTCTTTATTGGATTTTTTCGTACAGCTTCAGAACTATATGCTATGAATCCATATTAGTTTTTGGATTGATTAGGAAATAAATCGCTTGATTTAGGGATTAATTTCGAAACAATGACCTACTTACCAATAATTTGCTCAGCTTTTTGCCTCATATAGTAATTTTAATTTAATTTGTCCAAATGGAGACCCAAATATTTGGCCGACTTTTCTCTTGAGGAATTTGGACTCCATTGAGTTCTTGAGGTTGCTATGTATTTTGTGTAACGCAAGTGTGACATGGGCTGACTTCGATTTGTTAAGTTAAATTTTTCAGTTAGATGTCCAGAGACTGACTTTGTCCATGGTAACCTGAAGTTTTTTGACTATACCATAATAATAGTCTTGTCAGCAATAGTTCCGAACGTATTTTTCGTTGTTGGGATATCGGCAATGTAGAGAGGATAGAAGAGAAGGTCAAAAACGCTGACTTGTGTCCGGGCGTAGATTAAATAAAAGCTGGAGTAGGCTTTCTTGTGTGAAACTTTAAATTTCGAGGCCATAAAGATAAGATTCAAGCAATTCACAGTAATTTTGTGGCAGCAGTTTGTTCATTTTGATGTCCAATAATACGGCGGGGCAGCACTTCTTTTCTTCGCACGCCCGTTCAACTGCGGCTGTCACCACATGCGCTTGATATGGCGTGGAGTCAGAAATACTGGATATGGATATGTAAGGTAGCAACGATGTGTGTCAATATATAATAAGACCTGTTCTGCACCTTGTTTGGTTTCTTTAGTAAAATTATTTGTGCTGTCTATAAATAGCGCGGTACGTAATGAAGTCGGAGACAAGTATTTTGGGTAGTTGACGGTATACTCACATTCATAAGCGACGTATTGTGCAAGGGGGGGGAAGAACACGGACGTCGGGCAGACTTTTATGGACGGGTGAGTTAAGACTATAAATTAATATAAATTTTTAAGATCTTTAACAGTTTATGAGCTATATGATGGTTTCCAAGGGTGGTGGGCAAGTGCCCCTTCTTTCCCTAATCTGGCAACGTCCATGCTCACATTTAAAATGCTTCTATACGTTTAGCAATGCATCAGTGAGGGTCCATGCTACGTTGCCGTACGACAGGATAGGTATATTGTCAATTCGTGACTGCACAAAATATTTTATCTTTACAAAGGATTCCCGCGCTCACTCGAGAACTACTTTTAATATTCATGGATAGAACCCATTTGTTATCAATTTGACTTCCCAATTATGTAATTCTGTCAACTTTCTGATGGTGCACCATTTATAAAGATGCCATTATCTTGAAGTATGTGTTGATTTTATACTTTGCTTTAATTATATTCAATTTCAGGCCATAGGTCGCGCATGCATTTATAATCCTATCCACAAGTAGCTGTAAATCCTTGCTAGTATTGGCTATGACTAATATGCCATCAGAATATGTGATATTATTTATCGCTTCTTTTTTATGACCACTCAACCATGCATTCCTCAAGTGCTTCTTTAAAAATTTCTTTTCTGTATAAGTTAAATTATAAGAGTGGCAAAATACAACTCTGGCGTACACTGCGTTTCATTCCAATGTCTTCTGTAAGGTTATGGATTTTTATTCTTACGTTTTCTTTTTATTGGCAATTTAAGATTAAATTATCGGGACATCTATTCCAAATATTTCTAGGACCGCAAGTATCTTATGATAAACCTTATCAAATGCGTTCTTAAAATCTATTGCACAAAAATGTATGTTATAATTAACATGGTGCCACCTGATCATAACTTGGGCCCCAAAATGTTCTCGCATAACAAACGTTGATTTTTTATGACATCACTTCAGTCTTGTAAATGATGCTAAAGACATCCTTAATAGCATTAATTTCTTTTTTACTAAGCAGCTTTAGCTTTTCAGTCGTTATTTTATCAGGGCCTGTAGCTTTCCGTTTTTTGCCATTTGTATTGCCTTGGTGACTTCCTCTTTTAGTATTTGTAGACCTGTTGGTACATTCAAATGAAGTTGAGAAGTTATTTTCTCATCATCAATATCCTCTAGCACTTACTCTTCTCATCTTTTCAACCCGTTGCTATATCAATTATTATTTTTTCCTTTTGATCTTCGATATATATGTTTGGTGCAAGTCTTGTAAGTCCGGAAACTTTTTGCCTTTTCATGTTGGTTAAGACAGGCAAAGGCAAACTGGCATGCTTAATTGTGTGCAGAAATTGAGGGGTACGAAAATATGCATGACCTGCATTTTTTCGTACCCCTCAACTTTTGCACACTGCTTAGCATGCCAGTGTGCTTTTGCCTGTCTTATATTTCTTTAAATTTCTGCATGGATTATCATGTATTTCTAGGTAATTCGATGGTTAAGTATTTGCTTTTAGTCCATAAGCTTTAATATATCCTCTGCCAATAATTTCATCTTCTTCTAAGGCCTTCCTTTGGATAATTTTGTCTTTTGTATATCAGTTACAATATTTTTGGCATCAGTCCACATTTCTTCAATGTTTTCTTGATCAATTATTATTGTTTTAAGCCTTTTCTTTATTAGCCGCTCTAGTTGCTGAGATACTTTTTTCCGTATGTCTGTAATATTTATTTTATCCTTGTCTATCCTGGTTTCCTTATCTTATAGTTTCACGATCTTTTTAAATATTAACCTTACTTTTATTATAGGAGGGTATGTTCCGATGGTACATGAGCGCCAAACAAATTTTTTTAAGTTTTTATATTTTTTAATGATACAGATATGTTTGGAATACTATTTCGGTAGTGTCCGCATGTGACTTCTAAGTGTTGCCTTTTTGGCAACTTGAAAAAAGCGTTAAAGTGATAAAAAGTTTTCGTAAAAAGTGTTTCAAAGAAAGACATTGGAAAAAGAAGAAATTAATGGCAGAATATATTATATTAAGGCTTCTGGACTAAAAGCAAATTCTTAACCATCGAAATACCTAGGAATACATAATAATCCACCTGTTTTTCAAGACAAAAATAAAATAACCTAGTAATAAGCAAATATTTTTGCTGAAAGATTACACTAATGATGATGATGAAATTAAAATTTTGATAATTGGGTTTTTAATATTATGTTATTTGGTTAGAAAAATTGATCAATTTACTAGTTAGCAAACAATTTGCTTACCTCTAAGATGGGAGGAATTTGATCACGCATTACACATCTGGTTTTGGTTTGTATATCAGAAAATAATTTAGTTTCTATTGCTATAAGAATTTTTCCAACATATTCTTCACCCATTTCATTCTTTTTGTAAAAATGTATAAAGGCAGGTCCAAATGTGGGTAAAAATCCTTCCTCAGTGTCGCTTGAAATTGAATGTAATTGAAGATATTTTACAGTTTTTACAGTTTTATGCATGTAAAGCTTATAACATAGTTCTATTTTGATCCATTGACATAAAGGTGGAAACAGTTCGGATATGGTTAGACTTTCATTCCAAGTCGGATGAGCAGTATTTTTCTTAACTTTCGTTTTTGCCTTAAATTTTTAATTTTGTAAAATAACTGACTTTAAAAGAAATTTGATAAAAATTACAGTTAATCCTGCAAAAGTTATTTCAACATGTACATCAGGTAAGATCCTTTTATCCACGTTAGTATCAAATTCATTATCATCTAAATCTGATGGTCGCTTTTTCTTCTTAACAATATCAACACCTTTATATACTTTAAAAACAAAGAGTGATTTTTGTCTTTCCAATGTTATGCCTTCTGGTAGTAACAAATTACTAAATTTACAAATTTTAATAATTATTCATCGTAATGTATTTAAAGAGTTACCCTTCAATTTCATCATCGTCGAATGGATTTACAAGAGGAATTTTTGGAGTTTGCCCTCTGCTTAAAACACTAATGGTCACTTTGAGATAACCCCTGGGTCCCGTAAAATCTGATTTTGGACTTCCCAATATTGCCCATTTTCGAAAAAATTGGTGATCTGTAATTATGAATGAGAAGTAATATACATTTTGGAAGTATTGTGCCTTACCAGTCTGCACCCAAACAGTGGCCAAATCCAGAAGCACATAACCTAAAATCTTCTTTTGACGCCAAAATGTTCTTGGTCGATAAACCTAATAAAATTTTCTATTGCTTTAAAATATTATTATTGTCATACAAGCAACAAGAAAGAAGATTAAAACTTATGTAATTATGTGAAGCAGACCTTTTCGCAACTTATTGCAAATAGAGTCACAAAATATGGTGGTGTATGAGATCAATCATCGCGAAAATATAAAAAATACTGACATGGTTCTCCAGCTCAGCCTTACAAAATTATTTCATGTTTTTTAACTTAACAAATGTTGCTGGGATCAGAATCCGGGTTTTTGAAATCATATAATCTAATTTAGCAAGCAAAAGTGATCGTAAACTATATTTAAGCTAGATGTTTATTTCTTATAATTACTTTCCATTTTCTACTTACAGTTATAGTGATGGTTTTGTCTAAAAGATCTTGTAGATCGGTATTAAATTCAAAGACAAAATACTAAAATATAAATTGTTAGAAATTTACCTATTTGTTGATGAGAAACAAATTAACCTCATTATAGTAGGGGCAATCGGTGCTGTATTTCATTTTGGTACATGCTTTTTGATTCCCTACCCTCAAATGTACGAAAGAGTTCATGCTGGGCCATGCATAATGTCTTCCTTCTAAAACTGTTATATTAATTAAATAAATTTCCTGTTTCTTATACTTAGTCATTTTTAAATGACACTGACAAATTCTAAAGTGGAGCAATTTAATGCAATGGCATTAGAAAAGGGCTCTATGATATATTTTTTAAACTTTAGCTCTGTAACCGCTGCTACTTTATACTGGTTTACTCAAAATTACCTGAATACCTAAATAATTCTGCAACCATAAAAAAATTCAACAAAAGTGTTTTGGATTTAAACAAGATATCGTTTAAATATGTTTTTAATATACTGGGTGTTCATTTTATTATATTCTATTTCAAAATAGAATCGTGAAAATTGGTTTACCTGTTTTAAGATAGCAGCGCTATGGTTAGAAATTTCGGTTTTTTGAAAAATATCGAGTCTTGTGAACTAAACCTACAAAAAAATCCAAAACAACTTTGGGGCTTTATCAACGCTAAAAAGAGTAGGACACGCATACCAGGGGCTATGCAAACTGAAAACGCAAAATTAACAACAGAACAAGAAATATATAATGCTTTGCAAATTACTTCAAAAATTTATTTACGAGCTTTAATAATTCTTAGATTAAAAGGTCAAAATTGCGAATATTGAATTTCGAAATAACTCTGCCTGTGGAAGATGATGGGTAAACTGAGTAGCTCAAAGTCTGAAGCAGCCGGTCCCAAGCCCGGATAAAAGAGAAGGGTTTGAGGGTAAGATTAGCTACATGCCTGAGGTAAAAACAACCAAGGAACCAAGTCGCTCAAAAAACGAACATAGCCTCGGAACAAGGACGGATTAACGGTAACGGCACGGCGAGAATAAGGAAAAAACGAATATGGAAAACGTAAGCACTACGTATAGCGTGCTGGAATATAATGTCCTGGAATAACAAGGACCTAGAGATAATAATAGAATTAACCAAACACAAAATTGACATCTGCTCAATCCCGGAAACCAAGAGGAAAGGCAAGGGAAACAGCAAATACGGGAACTACGTTTTAATATACAGTGGGGTAGACAAAGAATAAAGAGGGCGCTCTGGAGTGGGACTACTAATACACGAAAAATTCCAACAGCAAATAGAAGATAATGAATACATTAACGATCGAATATTAAAAACTATACTGAACCTAAACAAAGGCACAACCCACAAAATAAGCATATATGCCCCTAATATCTCTAAACCAAAATAAGAGAAAGATCAGTTCTATGTGGACCTGCAAGGTTAAAAAAACCAAGACCAACCCCAACAACTACCGCGGAATTTGCCTACTCAACACAACCATGAAACTACTTACCAAAATCATCGCAGATGAAATTGTGGAACAAATAGAAATGGCCGAGGAACAACAAGGCTTCCGCAAAAATATTTACGATCGATCCAATATTCATCCTGAGACAAATACCAGAAAAAAAGTATCGAATAGAACAAAGCAGCTTTCGTTTGCTTCGTAGACCTTACGCACTACATGACGTTGAAAAGATTCTAAAAACAAGAGGCGTGAACCCCAAAATCATTAAACTAATTAGGGTTCTAAATACAGACAATAGAACAAAGCTCATCATAAATAAAAAACCAACTGACGAAATAACCATCAGCGCGGGGATTAGACAAGGGGACAGTCTGAGCCCAACACTCTTCAACACTATCATGGATGAGATTATTGAAGAAGAAAATGTAGTATCATATGTTATGCGGACGACGCAATAATCATGGCGGAAGATGAAAACAACCTACAGAGATTGCTTCATAGGTTCAACACAAAGGCAAAACAATTCAATATGCAGATATCCATTGCAAAAATTTAAGCAATGGTGCTATCAAAGGACCCCATCAGATGCAAACTTTCCATCGAAGGCAGTCCCATAGAACAGGTAATGCGCTTTAACTACCTAGGCATTGAATTATCCATTAAAAGAGACCTTTACAATGATGCTCAAATCCAAATAAATAAGGCATCAAGAATCGCGGGATGTACAAAAAGAGAGTAAAGTGCGCATATACAAAATCTGTGTTAGACCAATTATGATGTATGCAGTCGAGACCAGAGCGGAAACAAAGAAGACGAAAGGGCGTCTACGAACAACTGAAATGAAGACCCTCCGAACCATATCGGATCTCAGCCTTAGAGACCGAGTACGCAGCGAGGAAATATGAAGGGACTGCGAAGTTTATGATATCGTACGCTAGACAAGAACAAGACGTCAAGAATGGCACCAGCACGTACTAAGAATGGCTGATGACAGACTAGCTAAGAAAGCCGCAACATCAATACCGAACACAAGGAGGCATCTTGGACGACCGCCCAAAAGATGGAAGGACAGCTGGACGTCCATTTCACAGGAAGCAACAGTTGTAAATTAACAGGATTAAGAAGAAGAAGAAGAATTTTGAAATAAATGACAACATGGTGCTAAATCAATAAAAGAAACTGAAATCAAGATAAACTATGGGAACCTTAGTTCCTAATTAAAGATTATTTTAAAATGAGGCCAATTTCCCACTCTGTGGAAAAAATTAAAATTTTACTGATCCCAGGGCCGTGTTAACGCCAGCAAGGGCCCCAATATTTAGTGAATAATTTTGCCGAAAAAACTATAAAAAAATACTTGCAAAAAACACGACAAGTCAGCCAAGAAAAAATTGATTCTATGATTCCAGCGCCAGCGCCCATCAGAACCATACGTTAAGACGGTCCATAAAGCTACCAAAAACTTTACTTTATTAGAAAACAGCAATCCCAAACCGATGTGATTTACACCATTCGATCGTCTGCCCCAAAAACTCATTAAAGATAAACTTAAGAATTTTGGAATACCAGACAACGTCATATGCGTTCTTGGATAGATGTCTGCTATATATTGAACACGATGGGTACTCGTCCAATAAATGTTCTGTAAAGAACGGTATCCCGCAAGGATCTAATCTAGGACCACTACTTTTTTCTTCTATTTTCTTTCTATTTATGATTTTTTGATTTACGAGGATGACCTGAAACTTTAACAAGGCATTGAAGATTTAAATGACTGTGATGCTTTACCAATATAAATGGTTTTTACAATTGGTTTAGTGATAACGGCCTTGATCTTACCGTGGAAAAATGTTTTATGGTTTCTTATTCTAGAATCTTTCTGCCAATTACTTACAACTATAATATTTACAAAAAATTAATCAATAGGCAGAGTGAAATAAGAGATCTGGAAATCCTATTTGATAAACTTTCTTTCAAACAACATGTATTTACAACCGTGAAATAATGCTCAAAAACATTTGGTTTTAGAGACACTAAGACATTCGCACTATCATACCATTGTACAAATCATAAAAGGGGCAAATTGGACCGCGCATCCACTTGTTGGATTTGATAAAAAAAAACAGAAAACTTACAGGTTTAGTTACAAATTTACTTTTTCTGTAAGGCGCATACTTTAGGAGCAAAATCCGAAATAAGTGCAAAAATGTTGCTGTTTTTTTGGACATTGTGCAGCTCGCAAGCTGCAAACTTGGTTTTTTACTATTGGAATAGGTCCTAACAACATATAATTATAATAAAAATAGAATTGCGCGACCTTCGGATATATAAATTAAGTGGGCTTAACCAGTTTGACTTCAGTACAGAACTTTTAAATATTTTTATAAAATTATTGCTTGCCAGTACCTTCTACGCAATTACTTCTAAAGCAGATAGAAAATGTTCAGAGAATATTTGCATAAAAAAAGTACCCACTAAGAGTGTTTCCGTATCAAGATCTGCTTGAGAAGTTTAAAATACTAGAGTAACCAACCTTTACAAGCACCTTTAAGCAAACCACAAACATGTTTCCATTCAATTGCAAGAAACGAATACTATTTTAATTCCCCAACAAGAACGTTCGTGAAACTTTACCAAAGCCAGGACTTTGCCGACATTTTTGAAGGTCTTAAAACTTTTAAAGCCAACCTACTAAACTATGATTTGTTAATATAGTTTTTATGTAATAAAAATATCTTATTTTATGTAATAAAAATATCTGCAAACTTTTACGAGATTGTGCAATTTTAACTTTTTGTAATTTAATGTAATTTAAATGTTTGTAATTATAGAATTCTGTTGTATAGTAGTCTGTTGTAAATAAATAAATAAATCAATAGCTTTTAAATCTACTAGGTACAAAACAAAAGCAATTTTTTGCGTATAGAATCTTATCTTAAATTTAATATTTTGATAAAGTTGAAAATCTCTCTAGGCGTCTATATTTAGAAAAAAAACTTAATCCAATAAAATATTAGATTTTTTAGATAGTGTAAAAAACTTTATCTATTATCTGGGGGTTTACTTATTAATACTTTAATTGAATCACTTTACTATTCAAATCAAAAACATTTAAATTTTTAAGATAAATTTACAAGTATATAAACCGCAGATTTTCTACACTTTGTATCAGTTCTCTGGCATATCAAGGTAAGTACTAATACATATTACAAAAATTATTCAATTCAATTAAACAATTATATTTTTATATTGTTTTTAAATTTTGTAGATGAAATTCGCCATTGTCCTTATTGCCCTCGTTGGTGTAAGCTTTGCTGCTCCCAGCACTAGAACTTTGGAGGAAGATTTCAAAGATATTCTTGCCCTTATTCCAGTTTCTGAAATTAGAGAGGTCGCTCGAGACTTTTTAAAAAACGATCCTGAATTCCAACAAGTTGTTATTTACCTCCAAGGACCTCAATGGGCAAAACTCGTAGATGCTGTAAGAGCCAAAGAAGAATGGACCGAATTTAAAGAATACCTCAATGAAGCCGGAATTGACATCGAGGCCATTATCCAATTTATCCATCAACTCATTGCTGGAGCCACCCCAGGCGGCAACAACGCCGCAACCCGTGGACTGAGGGAATTCCTTGATGAAGTCAAAAACCTCATCCCAACTAATGACTTATTATTAATGCTTAAGGATAAACTTGCAAACAGTTCTGATTTCCAAGTATTCTATGCTAAAATCTCCAGCCAAAAATCTCGTCAACTTTTTGAAGAAGTACGTGCCATGGATGAAGTTCAACGTGTTGCTAACGTACTTGTGGCTATGGGTGTAGATGTTGACAAAGTTCTTGAAGTCATTTATGCCTTTCTTCAGTGGAACTAACTTTAATCTATAATGTTATGCAATTTTCTATTGAAAATGTAATAAATAAATGTTGATTTTATTCGCAAAATATGCTTTTTATTACCTTTTAGTTACAATTACAATTGACTTATCAAAATTAATACAAACCTTTAAATTTATACAGGTTAGGCTTACCATATGGTATCTAAAGATAGAAAAGAGCTCCTTTTTCATTTAATTTAATGCCCTCCATCAACCTAAATTGTCCCCGTTTTCTTTGAAAATTGTTGCGCTGAGATGTCTAAAATATTTTTTTATCCACCCAGTATGTGTTTTCGTTGGCTAGGTCATATTAAGTGTTCCGGGCCTTGATTTTTTTTTGTTTAATTTTTTTTTGTATGGGTGTTATACTTCTTTTCCATTGTGTTTTTTATTGGTAGTTTATTGGTTAGATTTTTCAGTTTCTTGCAAATCTTTCAAAAACTATCATGTTTATGGAAAAAACATAGGAGTACAAAACTGTTTGGAAATAAATTTGCCGCACATTTTGTTGTCAGTTTTTCAATATTTAACATTTTAAGAACTCATACTTATTTGTCGCTAAGCAACATTTTATTGAACTTATTCCCATCAAGTTGCACAAATATAGTGTCATTATCGGAGTTATTACCAACATACATTTCAACAAAATGAAGTTGCAGAGACACACTGCCAATCTAATTGGCTGATAATTAATAAAATATAGTTATAAAATGCAACTGATTTGTTTCAAATTCGTAAATGAAAGTCGTGTGGTGACCACAGCTTCATTTTTCTTTATGAATTTATACCTACTTAAAGTATTTTTTTAACTCCTTGTTTTAATATTTAGTGTTTAAAGGGTACAACTATAATATTTAGTAAAAAATTAAGCAAGAAATATAATAGCATTTTTTAATATATTACAAATTGTAAATATATTTACATATATTTATTTAAAACTAATCACATAATTACATGTACTTATAGAGCACTAAAAGATGTAATGAAATAAATATTTTAGATATCTACAAATTAAAAATCATGCAAATTGCACTTATGCCTGGCTTAAGAGGCTCCCAATTAATAGAAACCAATTTACATCCTAAATACTACAGAATAATTATCACTATGGGAAGGAACATTTCGTCAGTGTTCAAAGATAATTTTGAACACATTCATTCAACAATTTCGAAAATAATATCAATAGATATCACCGAAATTAAGCGTCTGTGAGTTTTGGGAATGTATGTGATGATGAATATCATCTAACGATGTCTGATGCGGTAAAGTTCCAGATTCCATCATAGAAGTTACGCTGCTTCCGGTACTTTGCCCGTTTTGTCCTTGCCCTGAGCTATTATTATTTTGCGAACCTTCCTGCCTCATAATATTCCGCCTCCACTTTGCCCTCGCGTTTTGGAACCACACCTTTAAACAATAACAATAAACAGTAAGTACAATAATGGCGGAATGTTTATTTGTAACTTACCTGCAGGACCCTTTTTGATAGTCCCGTTTTCTGAGCGAGTTGCTTGAGATCTTTCGCGTCCGGGTTTTGATTTATTGCGAAATATGTTTTCATCGTTCGCAGTTGATGGTGTTTAAATGAAGTTCTCATCCTCTTCGTCCTTTGAGAATTGTGACCTGTGCTTGAGGCAGGTGACGTTACTGATGAGTCGTAGGATAATGAATCCATTGATGCGGATGATAAATCTCCTTGTTGTAGCATTTCTGCAAGAAAAAATTAACATTGTACATTTAAAGACTTAATAATATTAAAAATAACATTTTTGGTAAGTAGTTTTGTTGTAATCATAAAAATGTTCGAAATTAAAATTTTTCCAGAAATAGTTTTCAATGTTTTTTTTATTTTACCTTCTACATTCTTCTCGCTTATAGAATTTTAGTGTACTATTGTTTCTTTATTTTAATGCTTTTATTGGCTTTTAATAATGATTAATGAACCACGATGATAACCAAGCACCAGAAATATTTAAAAAATAAACTCCTGCAGAGGCGGATTTAAAGTGGGCGCACCGGACACACGCCCGGGTGTAAGTCCATTTTTACAGAAAAAATGTGAAGAAGAAGAAAGAAATATCAATTTATTGTTATACATGCAAAATGTTTTTGGGCTCAAAATCCAAGTTGACTATAGAATTACAAAATTGAAAAAATTAAATTGAAATAACTTTGTTCGAGCATGAAATGTCAAAAGAGTACGTCGCTTCAATGTGTACATTATACAAGCGCTGCTCTACGTTAAATCGCATGGATGTTCAAAATCTGCAAATTACATTGCAAAAAGAAAAGTATTAAGGAGAGATTCTGCGAAGAATTGTATCCACAATATTTATTTAATAGAAAATATGGTTACCATGTATTTTTATTTACCCTGTTTCTCTCTTTTTATATAAGTGGCCCATATAGTTGTGCCCGAAGCCTCAACCGACACAAATCCGCCACTGTAAAGTGGCGTAAAGTAATTTTTAGTTGGCTGAACTTTTTTTACTGTGATTATCCAGATTTAAACCCGAAAACCAACATTAACATTTTTTGGTCAGTATTCCTCGTAAGACAGCGATAAACCATCAAAATTATTCCGGGAAGCAATATAATAATAATGCTCTACATCAGGGTTTCTCAAACTGTGGTACATATACTACTATGGTACATTAGTCTAGTGTCTAGTCTTAGTGGTACATAAAATATTTAGTTACTTCAAAAATAGAAATAGTCCTTCAACCAATCATTTTTCCTATTTTTATTTTTTTTTTGTAAAAACTTTCTTGATTTTGGTTTTAACTTGAACAATTTTTATTTAAATTTTAATTATTTTAGTCAGATTTAAACTATTTTCGTCAATACCTTGATGATTTTTGTTAAAATCATGTCAAATTCAAGCAAGTTTCATCAAAGTTTAAATATTTTTTGTTTAAATTACAATAATTCTAGTCATTTGAACGTTTTTTCATTAAAATTTAGATGAATTTGGATAAAATTATGTAAAATTTGAGTATTTGATGTCAATTTTTAGCTAATTTTTTTTTGTCAAAAACACCAAATAAATAATTTGCTTGAATTTGACGTGATTTTTAACCAAAATAATAAAAATATTGATGAAAATCATT
>JARJDX010024241.1:0-10790 GCA_030264735.1 Gymnusa sp. GC000175 | reverse complement strand
GAAATGCATAAAAGAGGAGATGTCTCGATGGACATCGAGATATGCTCTAATTCTCATTGGCGTTTTAGTTATTACAATCAATTTCACGATAGTAATAGTAAAAGCGCATAAAATTGCTCCTCTCTGCCTATTTAATGCATATGGATAGTAGAAATCGAAACTGCTTTTGTTTCTTTATTATCGACATAAATGCATCGACTACTAATAGCGTTTAAGTTGCAATTAAATATAATTTGCACCTTTTTTTTACACGCAAAGTGGATTCAATAAGAAAATATTACCAGTCCGTACCTTCGTAATAAAGAAATTATAGATTTAAAGAAGCATTACCATTTCTAATTTCATGCATTGTTGCTAATAGCCTAAGTACCATAAAAGTAATTCATGTAAACAAATGAAATTTATTTATATGCAAGTTAAATTGTCACGCGGGATAACTGAAAAGTTCGTAATGTTGATTATCATGCTAGGGATTTAAGGTTTAAGGTGCAGCCGATGAGTTTGTATTTGGAAAATTTTAGAAAACATTAGAAAACACTCATCGAGCCTTTAATAAGTAAAAAGTTCTATGTTAGCTAAAGCTAATGGACCCATGTTCAATAAGATGATAAAAAATATGAAGATTATTGCTAAACGTGCTTTTGTTTATCAAAGTACTTTCACAAGAAGAAAATTAATTATAAATGTAGAGTTAATAGATTAAACTAAATATTCTATGGCATTAATTGGCATTACAGTATAAAAATATTTTTTTAATATTTTAACTCACAATTTGTTTTCTTCATTACAGTTCCAAAGTGGCTTGCCTTTTTTAGATATTTTAGTTTTAAAACGCTCAGATGGTAAACTAGGTTATACAGTTTATAAAAAACCTACACCTACATTCAGTGCCGGCTGTGGGTTTTGCGGGGCCTCGGGAAAATATTATATGCGGGGCCCCTTTGCTGCCAAAAACTTGCTCTAGCTACTAATAATTGTTAGAAATATGAAAGCGCGGGGCCCCTTTATGCGCGGGGCTTCGAGAAAAATCCCCGAAGTCCCGACCTCTGAGCCGGCCCTGCCTACATTGGATCCGTATTTCTGCCGATCCGATATCGGGCGACCATAGGACGACATCGGAATAAGAGGCTACACCTACATTGGATCTGTATTACTCCCGATCCGATACAGACCGATTTTCTAAATCAATGTCGTATGGTCGTAAGGGTTGCGAAGAAGCGCTAACTCCTAATTTTGTCGCGTGGTTTACAAAACCAAGACAATTATATGTCCCGAAAGAATTTGTCGGGCATCGGGACAAGAAAGATAAAACCCGGACAATTCAGGAAGAACAGCGACGTATAGATACATTGACCGAAATGAGTCCCAAGTGTTCCTCAATGCCGCTCTTAGTTCTTCTAGAGGAGAGAATATATTATGTTGTGAAATTCAGCAAAATTCACTAGAAATTATTGAAAAACTGACATTTAGTAAAATAAACAGTTTATTGCAACGAATAAAGATGGAGCAAATAAAAATTTTACATTTTTTATTTTTTTCGATTTTCATTTATTTTTGTTACTTTATCTATTAACATAGAAGTTTGTTTAATCACAGCAAAGAAAAAAATATATAAAATTACCATACTCGTTCGCAAGAAATAGGAAAGTTCATGGTTGTTACTTGTTACTTTTAAATAAATAAAGATAAAAAGATTCAAATGCAACTATTAGAATTAGACTACTGCAAAGTAGGTTACAAATAAAAATATATCGTAATTAACATTTGTTTCTTGTATATTAAAAAGTTGCCAACTTATCGCAAATATAAATAAAAATATAAAATTTTTTTCTCCATTTCAAAATATCAACATTTGTTGTGCTTTTTTCATCTACCATCTTAGTAGGTACATTGTAGTTACAAGCGAATTGATTATTAACAATACATTGCATGGATATCAAAAAGAATATTAACACAGTTTAGGAAATTCCAGAGGATAAAAATTCAGTATGGAAAAAGAGTCTGCAGGACCGCATTAACCTACATCCGTGCCTTCTGGAGTAATTAATTGAAATTAAAAAAATTGACACAAGTTGTATGTGTTGTTGGTCTTTACTTGTTGGTCTTTACCGGGCCCTTGAAAAACGCGGGCCCTAGACATTTGTCTCCTTTGTCTTATTATTAATCCGGCCCTGAGAGTCTGAATTGTTAATTTTTGTAAAACTTATACAGGTCAAATTATCCTTTACCTGTCCTATATTTTTGCAATACAATACTCAATTTGTACTTTACCGAAAGGGGAAATGTCAAGTTTTTGAGGTCCACGAATACTCTAAATCAGTATTCTTTGAACTGTGTTTAGCGGAATCCTAGGGTCCCTCTAAGCCTTTTTAAGGGTTCCTCGAATAAAAAAACAAAACAAAAAATACTAAAAATGTAGCAACTAAAACAAAATGCAGAAGTAGATTGAATTTCGTAATGCATCAACGGAACCAGATTTTACTATTTTGTGTATTAGCCTTTAAACTCAATATTTTTACGTCCTCTACGTGACAACTTTTTTTTAATCCAAAGGGTTTCGTAAGTCGATAAAGTTTAAAGACCACTGCTTTAAATAATATGAAAAATTATATCTAGGATCCTAGGTATAATTTTTGGGTAAAACCGGTGAACCGAAAGTGTACTATCTACTTTTAATTATCTAGAAATATTCAGGGTGTTCGTTTTTCAAGCCCCACCATTGGGATCTCGTGAACCGTAAAAGGTACGAGGTCGGTTAAATTAGGGCAAAGTTGGCACATTAAGAGACTTATTTAGGCCCGATTGCACCGACCACACTTAAGCAAGCCTCAAGTTAAGGCTAGCTTAAGTGTGATGCGCAGTGCGCGACTTTCTGCACTGCGACGGCTTATGCGCATCACACTTAAGCTATCCTTAACTTGAGTGTGGTCGGTGCAATCGGGCCTATAATATTTAAATATATATTTTGCATGCTGTGGGCGCGAACCCACGATCTTGCACTCAGCAGCCGGATACCTAGACCGCTGAACTACACATCACGGTATTATCACGAATTCACCGATTGTAAACCATTTTTGCGAAAAACTAATTTTGTCAATTCTACCGCCATCTATGAGAAATATAAAAATCTCCAAGTAAACACTACATAAACAGAATCTGCAATAAAATTTTCCATTTAAGATTTCGAAGTTGCCAGATTTGGATGGCACCCTTAAAACCATCAAACTTTTATTCGAAATATTCTTTCGTAAAATGCCCATTTCCATTCCTCTAGGTTCTCCTTGGTGTTCTTTTTCTTCTCCTCGCTAGTAAAACCCAATCAAAATTTACAATAGGTAATATGTATATTCACCATAAAAACGGTTATGGAAAAAAGCTTTAAAAAAATAGAGAAATGCACACAGCATTAATTGATGGGGAAAACACTGACGATAAAGTGTCAATTTTCCAGCTACACAAGAAAATTGAAAATAAAAATTTCCAGACTCGTCAATTTGAGCCACTAAAACAATATGAAGAAAATAATTAAAACGGAAAATAGTTTACAAACCCAATTCAGACAACAAAAGGTCTACTGCAAGAGTGTTGCTTGTCTCCAACCTTATTTAAAATCAATCTAGATAAAGCCCTCGTAAACTGAATAAGACGTTGCAGAACTATAAAAATTAGAGTGGAAGATGACACAATTTTTAGCTTATACTTTGCAGATCATCATCGTGCCCTGTAACTCATACGCGGAGCATAGGGCCTCTACAAACTTTCTGCAACGTACTCTATTCTGAGTAAGTCGTTTCACTTCCTTTCCAGGTCTTGTCAGCGCTTTTGAATTCGTTTTCGATTGTTCTTCTCCAGGTACTTGCGGGGCGACCTCTTCTACGGAATCCTTGCGGGTTCCATTGTAAGGCTTGCCTGGAGATGTTATCTTCGTCTCTTCTCAAGGCGTCTCCGAACCATTTCCATTTCCGGGTCTTTATCTCGAAGTTGATCTCCTGTTGGTTAGTGAGATGCCACAAATCCTCATTACTTACTGTTTTTGACCAGAAATCTTCCGTATTCTACGTAGGCAGCAGTTTATGAAGACTTAAAGTTTTCCTATCATTACTCTTAATGCTTTCCATGTTTGACCCCCGTTGAGTAAGACGGTTTTTACATTTGAGTTAAATATCCGCAACCGTCCTTGGTGATTTTGCTACCCAGGTAAGTTAATTAGTCTACATCTTCTATGGGGTTGTTATAGATGAAAAAGGAGCGGTTGTTTTCTGTGGGGGCCCTTAGGGCTTTTGTCTTCCCAATGTACATTTTTAGGCCCACTTTAGCTGCCTCTGCAGTTAGGCGGTCCAGTTTGCGTTGTATATCTGCCCGGCTGTGTGAGAGTAGGAACAAGTTTATTGTCCATCTGATGTCATTGCTCTGTGTCACCACTTTCGTCATTATGGAGTCTAGTAGAACGTTGAATAAAAATAGCGACAAAACGCACCCTTGCCTGACTTCGGAGCTGATTGTGATGTGATTGCTGTTGTTTTGGTGTTTCACAAAGCAGCTCGCTTCCCGGTAGAGCTCTACTGTTAAGTTTATTAATTTCTCTGGTACACCCTTCTCTTCTAATGCTTTCCATACAGCTTTTTGCGATTGTTCCACTATGATGCGAAGTGCGTTGATTTGGTCCACGCATAATCTGTTGGGCCGGAAGCCGGTGCTCTTGGCGCAGGGTGGGTTTAAGGAAGGGGGATAGTCTGTTCAGTAAAATGTGTGCGATTATTTTGTTGATGGTATTTAAAAGTGTAATCCTTCTTCAATTCCCCCAGTCTGCTAAATCTTCCTTTTTTTGGAAGAACCATTATTGCGCTCTCCTTCCATTCGCAGAGTACAGTTTCTGATTCCCATACATCGTGTATTAGTGGGTGCAGTAGTTTTGAAATGCTGTCGCTGTCGGCTTTCAGGACAGATGGCAAGTGGTAATTGCCAAAGAGAGATAGACTATGTTTAAAAAGGAAAAACGTGCCGGACTTAATATTTATGTGAAAAAAATGTGAATATCTAGCAGTAGAAAATTCTAAATAAAATTACCAAGTTTAAAAATGCAGATGCCTTAAAGTTTCTTTTAAAAAACTAGAAAACAGTTAAGATAAAATTACTTACTGTAAAAACAAAGGTAGAGCCACTATACTATAATTGAACTCCATTTATTGGACGATAACATAAAGCGAGATATTAAGAAAACAATTTATCAAAGTCCAAACTATTACAACATATGGTTCTAAAGTTTGGGCTCTTAGTAAAAAGTACAAAGGTAAACGGTCGGCCTGTTGGATTGCATGAGAGTTATTTAAAATCCAAACAGGAATGAATAAGAAACGAGGCCATTGAAAAATAAATGGATATAAAAGGAAATATTGTAGAAAGAGTGGAGCGAGATGAACCCTACAGGATTAACTCCTAAAAAGGGAAACAAATTATATATATAAGAGTGGAGCGAAGGTAGCTGACGTGGTTTAGACACACAAAGAGAATGTCAAAGAATAGATGGTGGAAACTCTTTCGATTGGGTTTCTCTAGGAAGGAGAAGAGGAACACAAAGAAGAACCGCAATCGAAGTTATATTTAATGTTATCTATTTTTCTAGGCTCTGTTCACCATTGAGGCATCTTTTAAATCAGTCCTTTATCGAATTTTGAAGCACCAAAGCAAAATTTATATTCTAACAATAGTCCACGCCTTCAATAAAGATGACGCCGACTAGAGACCAATGTTTTGTAAGCCAAAAAAATACATGGTAATTTAAAATTTCTTGCAGCGATGAAGCTTAATTTAAATTAAATTAACCAATTAATTGCCATAATAATACTTTATAAGTATACGAAAATCTGCATTTGACGGAGAAATACAATTTTAATTTACTAGAAGCAACCGGTAGTGTTAGCAAGAGGTTTAATTTGGCCAATTGTTGCTTGATTATACTGTTGCCGTTTATTTAAACTACTACTGTAATATCTAATACCACGCATTCGAGAGTTGCTTAAGGGAAAGGGAGGACTTTTATTTCCAACAACAAGGTGCACCTTTTCATATTGGGGGGGAACTGTGGCCAAATATGGCCAGAATTGGGGACACTCTCCCTCTGCTACCCTACAACCACCACTTGGGATGGTTGTATGAATGACAAAACAATGAGCGCGGGGAGTATCCTCTCCTACCTAGGAGTCTAGTAAGGACTAGGTGTTCTGGCCAGAAGGTCACTCTCAAGCATACTGCAGAATTCAAAATGGGTGATTTAAATATCTTCTTTTATAAAAATTTGACGTACTGATGGATTAGAAGTAGAGGTAGCAATGATTAAGCGGCGCTCCCTAAATCTTACGCCATAAGATTTCTTTCCTCAATGAGGAGTTATCAAAAACGTTTATGACATAAAACCGGCAACAAATAATGAATTAAATACCAAATACCAAACAAAATTATATGTTATGTATACGAAACTAGTAAAATGTTTTTATAACAGCTGCAAGATACAAAAAAGCAGTCATTACGCCATGGAAAAATCGTAATTCACACATCGTGATTTTGGTTTACATACAAGACAACATATAGCTAAATTAAAAATATACATTTAATAATTGTTTCATTGCTGCCTTCTTCTTCTTTTCGTGCTCTAGCCGTTACGGACGTTGGCTATCATTATGGCGATTTTGATCTTGTCGACTGCCTTTCGAAATAGTTGGACTGTTGGTATGTTGGTACGATATTTTTCGTTTCTAATAAAGTTGGGGTATGATATTGATGCAAAATTTAAAGTCCTTTCATGTGGTGTATCTACTATTGCTGCGGCTATAAAAGTTTTTGTTTTATTAGCAAAAATATTAATTATTTTTAAAATTTTAATACTGGAATTTATTGCTAGCTTTTCCCCGCTTTCCGAATAACAATTGCCTCTGCAAAACCTTTTAACTAAAAGATTTTTTTATAGATTTGCTATAGAATTCCTGCTATAAAAATACAGGACACCCTGTATATTTCAAAGATTAAATTATTCTATATTCAAAATATTAATGCCAAAATAGAAAAAACGCTGTATTATATTTTTTACGACAATTAAAACTCTATCAGGTATTTTCGATTTCATTCTGATTTTCTTAAAATATTTAAAATTTTTCACTTTAGAGGTTTTTTCATTTGAAACATTAACATCAATAAATGCAAGCTTTTACGTTAAACGTTTTCACGTTAAGTTAAACGAACCTGAAAGCTGTCGCAAGAGTTTTAATTTTTCAAGGAACAAAGACCATTTGCACTAATAGTTTTGGAAAGATAAAATTTTTCAAGTGAATTCAAACAAAGCAACCCTTATTTCGAACATATCGATCCAGTCAGGTGGTTGATTTGGTATAATATTGCGGGTCCGCCACCTGAACTTGACTCAAGCACCTGTCAGCAGATGATACAGGTGCAAAGGGGATGAAACAACCGCAAAATAAGCACCTGTTTTATTTTGGAAATACCCAAAATTCGTTGTCAATTTTGGATCATATTTAAGCTCATTAATGCAACATAAATTAAATTAATTAAAAAAATATATATACAAAATTCATGTCAAATGATTTTGTTTTATAATTTACTTTTTATCTAACTATATATGAGTGTGTATTTGTTGGTATTTATCTTGGGTGTGTAAAACGATATTGTTTGAAAAGAATTATGCCGGATGTTAAGAAGTCATGAATACACCGCCTACAGACTTGCGGGAACCAGATGTGAACTCATAGAACAAGCATTGAGCATCTGGAGAAACGAAACGGTTTCATGGAATTACCCACAAATGGGTTCCTTGTTCCATGGCAAAGCATCTGTATATTGCTATCTGTTTATAAATCACTCAATTGTGAAAAAAAAATCACCGCCATATGCCATATGCAATGTTTTCATTGGGATTTAAAAATACGTCTTCAACTATTCCAATTAGTGCCATTAGGAGTACAATCAACTTTTCCGATGGCAAAACTCAGAAATTTCTAAACCTTTTCACATTCTCAGTTGATTATTTTAACAGTTTAATTTGTTTATTTTAAATTGGAATATCTAATTAACATTTTGAATGATAATATCATTAGAAATTAAGTGTTGCACTACAGATGTTAAATTACATGTTTAATTTATGCTTCGATACCAATAATTTCTAGCATTTAAGTCATATTTACTACCGTAAAATTTACTAATTGAAATATTTTTCAACTGGAAATTTATTGTTTATTCATTTCTAAACAATTTATAATGTAGGCGCATCTATTGTTTCATTTACAATCATATAAATTTAATTTTAATGTAAGATTTGCTCTAAAGTTTTAATACAAAAAATGCAACATTGATAAGCTGGCGCATTATAAGAAAATTTTTGATTTGTCTGAAGTGAAATGGATAATTTCTTCAGATATTACAAAAATAGCAAATGTTAAGATAAAAACACAAAATAATAATAAGAGTTCCTACAGATACTTCAACTCAAAGTGGTTTGAAGAGCACAGTTTCTTCAGGGTCTTCCGCCGCCTCAAGCATTACTGGCCAACACATAAAATGAACATGTAAGATGTAACCATCTCCATAATGCATGCGTATTACATCAGCACTAAATTTGAAGGATTCAGGGCAAAAATGTACACTGAAAGAAGAAATTTGCACACCAAAAGCATTTAAATAAGCAGTGAATCAACTTAACTCAGGTATCAGGGGAAAAGAAAATTTAGTCGACAGAAAACCAATATTTATTGAATAAAATACAACAGCAAAAGTACAGTATCATGTTCGAAGGTATGCAATTACAGGAAAGACCTCGTATACCAAATATTACAGGCAATAAAGAGTTTTAGGAACTCTGCAAACTCATAAATACACTTTTCGTGAATTCAACCTCGAAGAATCCTCTTTGGTTTTGTATAGTGTTTACTGCATTCAGAAGAATGAGCAGATAATCGGGGTATGGATACCGGGTAAAGAAAAATCCAAATTTTATATAGACGATATTAAACTCTATGTATAAAACGAACAACAACGAATTTAAACTTGTTAGGAAATTCAGCAATAACATCGGTTTGGAATTTGAGCTAGACAAGTGCGCTCACAAGTCAAGCAAGGTAAAATTCTAGAGGAGGAGGAAAACCTACAACTCTACAACAAAACAATTATTCAAACCATTGGCAACGAAGATAGTTACAAATATTTGGGGCTACTACAACTTTTAGGAATCTTGGAAACGAATATACGAAACAAGATTCAGAAAGTGCTCTCCAGAATAAATAAAATCTGCAAATCAAATATTAACCCAAGAATTAAAATCGCTGCCAATTACTACACCTGGGATATTCGAGTAGCTACTTACACTTTTGTGTTATTAAGTAGATATGCAATTCTCTTAAATTCTTTGATAAAAAAGTTACAACAACCATCCCCGGAGTTCGATCCACATATTGCACCTGTCCCGAAATGCAGGAAGAGGTATTCTTAGTCTTGAAAGGTCGTCAGCAAGAAGAAAAACTGCGCCAATTGACCATTGACTTTGCGCTATACAAAACCATTTGGTTGAAAATCGGCAACTCATTATTTTTAGCCTAGAAAAGTAAGGAATTTTTATACTTGAAAATCAAGGACCTCATAAATGCTTGGAAAGGCAAGGAGCTTCATGATAGACTTGTAGCAACTCTAACAGCAGAAGATATTGATAAAATAAGTTTTATGAAATGGTTTCCAACAGGGGGGCTATATGGTGAAGAGGAAAGAAAGTATATCCTAGGTCAAAATATTAATAGTAGATGCCGCCTTTATGATACCACCAACGAGTCAATACAACATATTTGTAGCGGATATCCAGCACTAGCACCAACTGAATATCTTCAAATACATAACAACTTTGACAAACTGATTCACCAAGCATTTGTTTCACCGACGTTGAACAACCCTACATAGGTATAAAGTTAATCCTGAACAAGTAATGAAAAATGATCAAGCCCGCATCTTGTGGGACAGTGTGATCCCCACCGACAAATCAATTGAAGCGAACAGACTTGACATTGTTCCGTCGCTGTTCCAATAGATCACAAACTTATGCCCACCATTGCTAAAAAGATAATAAGACCAACCGTTAGCTGTTAAATTAAAACATATGTACAAACTACGAGAAGTTAAAGTAATCCTTGTAGTAGTGTCTGCAAACGGTTTCGTCACAAAATATTGAAAGATTGTAAAGAAGAAACTGCAACTGCATGATAAGCATTTGAAGACCATGCAGAAGGCTGCATTATTGGGTGCAAAAAATATTGTGAGGATGTTATTCTAATAGAATTTTATATAAATATTTGCTATAAAATTATTTCAACTTTATGAAGTTTTTCTGGGTTATGTTGTGTATTAAAAAGTCTATGATTATAAATTACTTTACCTATGCAAACTTCAGAAATTTTTATATTTCAGAAAGGTTTATTAAGCTACAAAAATTTTTAACTAACGGTATTCGATGGAATTTTTTTAATAAATTACAAATAAGCGTTTAAAAAAGTAGCAAAATAGCAAAAAAAACTCAAATTTTAAGGACAAATATCACTCCCATTAAGAAAATCCTTGCATAATTTTTTTTTCTGCAAACACTATTAAAAATTTAATTTTACTTTCATTTACAAAGTAAATTAAGGTATAGTAATCGCGACAATTTTCAAAATCAAGATTTTTGCGGAAATATCCATTTTCGACCTCCCTCATTCAGAAAAAGTTGATTTCGAGTTGGTGTCTGTCTGTGTGTCTGTGTGTCT
>JARJDX010024232.1:0-11863 GCA_030264735.1 Gymnusa sp. GC000175 | reverse complement strand
CCGATTGCACCGACCACACTCAAGTTAAGGATAGCGTAAGTGTGATGCGCATAAGCCGTCGCAATGCAGAAAGTCGCGCACTGCGCATCACACTTAAGCTAGCCTTAACTTGAGGCTCGCTTAAGTGTGGTCGGTGCAATCGAGCGTTAAGCTATCCTTAACTTGAGGCTCGCTTAAGTGTGGTCGGTGCAATCGGGCCTTAATCGGTCTCGTTCCGTCAGTCAGGCAATTTTCATTAAATGAGAGAAATTGAATTTAAGCTTTAATTTTTCACCAATTTTTACAAAACAGACAACAATCTATAGAAAATTAAACTCTCTACAAAACTGTTGCAAAAGATTACATTTTACTCCGAAATTACTGCAAATTTATAGTAATAATAAATGACACTTCGATTAGTCCAGCCCGTAGATGCATTTAGCCCAATAAATAAATAAGGAGTACCTGTATTTGGACTTGAAATTAAAAAAATAAATACAAGTAAGTAACAAGAAGAAGCACCCAAAAATTCAATTTTTAATGGAAAATTATATTATTACCCATTTAGGTCTTTATTTTTCAAAAATCTGGACTTAAATTTAAAAAAATCTCAATCTGCGTACATTGTACAGTAATTACTTTAAATCTTGATTTATTTTTGAAATGATATATTTAAATTGTGTTATAATTGTCTTCGCATAAAAATTTTTCCACATGATATAATTTAATGAATTGAAACACCACATGCAAAATTTCTTTTGAAGCAATAATATATTTTTTACTTATCAAGGATCGGCTGTTTGCAATTGTTAACCCATGGTCATTATCAGGGTGCCATGTAACAAAGAAATTTGCACACCCCAGGTGCAAACAACTTAAATATTTGTCGTTGCAAATTATTAATCTGTAAAAATCCAAACGGATGTATGAGCGCTAATAATCCAGTTTATTCAGCTGTCTGCTAGTACGTCCTTGACTTTTTTAATCCACAATCCTTTATAGAGTTATTTTGTTTTTTTTTGCTTGCATTTAGAATGAATGAATGATTCAATTACCTGGCGTCTGGTTTTATTAAAGATTTTTTTGTTTTTATTAAATCGACAACTTCAGATGTTAACACCCCCTTATACGTTATTCATTGGCATAACATTTTGAATTATGTTGACCTTCTCTTCTGACATTTAACCCTGCAGTCTCTTTTTTTTAAATAACATATGTATATAAGGTAATAAGCATTTGTGTTTATTATTATTATTTAAAATTAAAATGGAAGTAATATTTGTATATCCTAATTAATTTGAATTCTTAATAGATCGTGCGTGTGGTCATTATTATAATTAAATATATGTAATTTATATAAAATACGCCAAAAAATCTAAATAAATTTTTAAGCAAATACTAAATTTTAATCAAAATTACTAATATTTATTAAAGATATATTATTGGATAAGATAATGTATGTGGTTAGAAACTAACGTTATTATAATAAATTAGATCATCTAATATATTAGAAATTGTTGCGGCTACCACAAAATTGCGTTTTGTTTTGTTTATTACAGAAGTGAGATAATTCTTCTACTTCTTTTGTACCAGTTCCAGTTTTGTTGTAAATGTATAATATATCTTGTACTTTATAAAATAACTAAACGGAATTAATTTAATTTGCAGATCTAAGTAGTTGGAATGGTAGTATTTCTCAGAGATGGAGGAAATTACGTAGATGCTGTGCTTCTTTAAGAGCGTCCAGTGCTCAAAATAGTCCAGAGCCATGCAGAGATGCACTTTTGGACAATCAAAGTCCTCATATTCTAGTCAATCTACCCCAAATGAGTTCGTCCTTTCGTCTTCCTAATACGTCAAAAAAAAATAGCGTACAAGAAGTTCTCCGTTCAAAATTAAATAGGATACACGTCGGATTAAGAAAACGTCGTGCTCTTTCTGTCCAGGAAGTATTCCACAGTCCTACACATGATCAGCCAACCTTTTACGTCCCATCACCTAATGGTAAAAATAAAGACTCCGGTTCAACTTCATTTGCTATAATTGATTGTGATTTGGTGGAAAAAAGAAGCGGCGAAACGCATCGGAGCCGACCACGGTCAAGGTATAGAGACATTGTAAGTCCGAGAGAAACTATAAATCACGATCACGGTTACCACAGTTACGATAGCCAAGGATACGATTCGTTACCATTTGAACCAGAACCCGATTATGATGATGCACCGTGGCCAAACACAGTGCGACCGTGTCAAAGACGATGGTCAGTGGTGGATGGAATTATGAGATTTGCAAATTCGCCCGAACAACAAAAAGTTAAACCAGTCCTTTTGGATTCTGGCCCAGCTTCCATCCCTTTTTTAAGAGCGCTCGAAGAAAATCAAAGAAAACAAGCCACCATTGAAACAATTAAAAATAAAATACCGAAAGCCAGACTTATACAAAGTAAGCATCAAGAGCGAGCCCGCTCACATTCCCCTGCTAAAAATAAAATCGGCAACAAAAAAGACTCAAAATCAAATGCAACCAAAGATAGCTTTAAAATACATTCTAATTCTAAAGTTGTTACTTCAAAAAGTCATTACGGTTTTATGAGCTCTGAACAAAGACCGGAAGTTCGACAAAACGTTGACTACGGCCGGATAAACAAGGAGCACAGACAGGTATGTATCCTCACTATATTACAAATCATTTCATTTGAAACACAAACCAGACGTTTTACTTGTTTTTCTTATATAATGTTAAACTTCAACACCCATATTTAATAATTTTTGTAATAATAGGAATGGCTGGAAGAATTGGAGGAAGCAGAGGAGGAGGAAGAAGAAGAAAGCAAATTTTGCACATTACCACGGGGAGGCGGAAGTTCGTTTACAATACGACAAATTTTATTTCAGAAAGGTCCCGGTTTTAAAGCTCTTGGATTTAGCATCGTGGGAGGAAAAGATTCGCCTAAAGGCAGCATGGGAATTTACGTAAAAACTATATTTCCAAAAGGACAAGCAGCTGATAGTGGCACGCTGAAAGAGGGTTTGTGAAACAATTCAATCAAGAAATAATTGTGTGATTTTATTTTGTTTATTAGGTGATGAGATTTTAGCTGTAAATGGAAAGCCATTACATGGTGCTTCACATCAAGAGGCCATTTCTGTTTTTAAACAGATCAAAAGTGGTCAGGTGCTTTTACATGTGGGACGTAGATTGCCGAAAAAAAGACGAGAAAAACTTACTCCTGCCATATAAAACGGCCTAAAATAACATTCCCATAAGCTATGTCTATATTCCAAAGATTGTAATCAAATCTAAAAAATATATAATTACTTACTTTTTATACATATACCAATACATTTTTATTATATACATTGTTTATTTAAATAAAACGTACACAGTTTGTTAATATTTATTTTATTTTTTTTTTTAAATTATATGTTATGTAAGAAGGCAACTGAATATACACAACTGAAACGCTTTAGCGTTTGGCCTAATTGTATTCATTGCGATTGTATTTTTGTATATAGAACAAATAGTTACTATAAATGCCAATACAATTTAGTATTATAAATAATTTTGTATTTTTTTTGTTTTTTTAAAAAATGCATTTAATTGTGTGAGATATTATATAGCAACGCCAAAACATTTTTATATAAAAATATAAATATAATTGGCACAATTTTAATGTTTCCATTATTTTTTAACCCCTAACTATATGGAACGTATGCGACCCATTTATTAGAGAATTGTTTTGATGTTCAGAATTTGTAATTTCTTTTAAATTATATTTTACTTTACTACAGGCACAAAACGAACGTAGGACGTTGCTCATTTTAAAAACGAGCGGAAGAAGTAAATATTAGAATTGTAAATTGTAAGGGAACTATGTAAGTCAATAATAAGTTAAGCTGGGGGGGTTATGGGGACTCTACACCCCCATAGCCCCCTTTTTAGTTTTATGTTATTTATATAATTTATTTTCTTGTTGTGTTGTTTCTGGGCGGCATGAACCCTTTACCATTATGTCGCCCTTGTGATATTTAGTTTTGAGTTTTTACTTTTCTTGTTTGTGTTGGTCTTGGCGGTGAGAGCCTTTTACACTCTCACCATCTTAACTGTGATTTTAGTTTTAAGTTTTACACTCTTTGTTTGTTTTGTTATAGCGGTGAGAGCCTTTTACACTCTCACCCACTCTTACCGTCTCCTTTGTGATATTAGTGTTTTTTAAGTTTTGCTTTTTCTTTTATGGCGGCTAATGGCCGAAGCAGCTGACGCCACAAAACAAAAAAATATAATTTAAGCAGCAATATTCCCGAAACAGTTTTTTAATAATGAGACATAGCATAAATTCTGAGGAAGAAAACTTAAAAATGCAAGTGGTATTGTCTGATGACAGTACCTACTAATTAAAATAACGAATAATAATAATAACAATCAATGAGGTGATGGGGACTATTTACACCCCCATTGCCCCATTTTTTGTTTTTATTTAATTTAATTTAATTTATTTTCTTGTTGTGTTGTTTCTGAGCGGCATGGAGTTTACATTTATGTCGCCCTTGTGATATTTAGTATTAAGGTTTTACTTTTCTTGTTTGTTTTTGTCTCGGCGGTGAGAACCATTACACACTCAGCGTCTCAACGGTGATATTAGTTTTCAAAACATGATATAATGAGAGATTCCCGAAGTGTTCTTTAAAGAAGAGAAGAATATAAACCAAATGAGAACAGCACAATACAGATATTCTAAAGAGCTGCAACTTACGCTCACAGGCAAGGAAAGTGATTGCCTTTAGATCAGTTAAAGCACATATAAACGTAGGACCAAACGAATATATGAATAAAGTAAATGGAGATATGCTAATTTCAGGAATAACAAAAGAGGAATTAACAACACATTGGCAGCAGTACGTTAGAAACAAAGGGGAAATTTTGTTTCAATTAGTACCAAAAATCCGAAAAAACCCTGGTGTTAGGACAACAGAGAGGAGAGGAAATATACCGGGTGCGGCAAAAGTTTGGAAACGGTCAAATATTTCGGGAACTATCCAACTTATCGCAAAAAGAAAAAATACGTCCAAAAAGATTTTCAAAAATCTATTTAACCATACTAAACAGTACCACCCATCCTCTCCCCCAAGGGGTGGGGTGGGGGTTTAACTTTAAAATCTTAAATGGAAACATACTTTTTTTTATTGCAGATTCAGATTCTAAGTAAAAAAATGAGTAGGTTTTGTCGAAACATTTGTTTTAATTCGCTATAGATGGCGCTGTAGTCTTAAAAAACAAACCAATGCCTAAACCGAAATGTGAAACTTTAAAAACGTTTGTCATACAGTAGTTGCAAAGTTGTGCTATTGTAATTCGAGATGCGACTTTCGGATAGTGAACGTATGACGTTATTTATGATGCGAGGATGTGGGGACAGTGTTCGATCTGGCAGCCTCCTCGTGGTGCACATCGGGTAACGCAAGTGCCGACGGTTTATTTCAAAGTTGTCGTGGTAAAAGTGGAAAGTTTAATATTCGCAGTTTATAATTTAGAGAAATTCAAATTCATTTTGTCATCTGAAAATCTTTTTAAAAGCGTCAACGAACACTAAATCAGATATGGCCACTCTTCCTCCCACCAGAGGAGCTTCAAAGCAATACTCGCTCAGAGTACATCTACAGGTAAATTCATATACATATAGTTTTATTACCTGCTTTCATTAAATTACAAATATTAATTTTTGATGAATACTTACGTTGGTCTCATACTTTCTTACAGATGCAACAGTGGCTCAGCAACCCCCTACCACCCATCCAATGAGGTTGGGCCAAGGGAGTAGATGAGATCCTTAACCCAGTTAACACGATCGAACCTGTGGCACCCGGCTCCGTTTTAAACATGATCTTTTGTCGATGCACGACTGGGTGTGGGGTGCGCTGCGGTTGCCGCAAAGCAGGGATTGCTTGTTTTGGTGCCTGCGACTGCCTCAGCTCATGTACGAATGGGGCCCCCGTTGAAGACAGCATAGATGATGATAAAAATTTAGATTTCGCGGAATTTGATATTCAACATACATTTTTAACACCATTTTTTTCATTATTAGCAGTAAACATTTTATTTTGAACAATAAAAAGTGTTTTTTTTAATTTACCATTTCCCCCCCCCCATATCTCTTTAAGCATTGATCTTAGCAATAAAGTGTATAGAACCTTTTTTGTAGAGAATTTTATGTAGATCAATTTAGTATAGAGCCATTTTTTTGCTAGAGGCAGTAGTTTTTGAGTTATTAACGAAAAACTGAAAAAGGGAAACTTTAGAGACCCCCCACCCTTCAGTACTTTTATTATTTTGTTAAGGACACCGTCCCCTACAACTGTGCCAAAATTGGCTTTTACATGAAATATTTCCGCTATTTGGTCTTTTTGGTCTTCGTTGCCTGGACTAAAAATGCGCATCTGCAAACCCCATATCAGGCCCATAATGACCTATGCAGCTGAAACAAGAGCAGACACAAAAGCTGCAGATATAGCACTAAACAAAACACAAGGGGAGATAAAGCACGAAAATAAAACATCAGAGAGATATTCGGAGTGCAAGACGTAAGTGAGTGGATACGGAAGATATGAAGAAAAAGGCACCACCACGTATCAAAAATGTCAAACAGCATAAAAAAGCATAAAAAAGCAGCAACGCAGAAAAGTGTTATCGAGACCAGACCACCAGGAAGACCACCTAAAAGATGTGGCCTACACCTACAATAAGAGAATGAAGAAATTAAAATCTACAATTCAGTTTCAGTTTTAGCGTGTTTTAGTGTGAGGAAGGTACGATTACTTAAAACCTGTACAAATAATTTTAAAGTTTTAAATATTTCTACCCATCTATATAAATAATATAAAGTTATTGATTTTTTAATCATTATATTTTTCTTTATAATGAATTGTTTTATTTTTTAAACGTGCAGTACAAAGTACAAAGTTAGGTGGTGCTATTTAAGAATAATTAAACGCTAATAAAGACGTCGTGAATATTTTTAATTGGCCAAAAGAAATGAAAAAGAAAATTTATTAACCCTATAAATATTTCAAAAAAATGCTACAGTTTTTCATTGTATAGAAATTTTATTTCTTTTATCTTTTGATCTATATTTGCCTGTGCTTATAATTGATGTTCTACAACTGAAACACGTGTAAAGGGATACACAATATTTATCATTTCAAATTATTTATGGGTAAGTTTTGCGCAATGCGTTTCTGTCACGATATTAAAAAACTGCATTTGTACATTTAAAAATATATTGTGCAGAAGCTATTTTGTAATCGTAGCGTAATAATTGTCTACAATCTTTTTTAACGCGATTTAAATTCGATCTACTTGTTTAAAGGTACGAGCCCCGGAAACCACAACTACAACACAACTCGTATCACGGACAAATCAACTGCTTTATGAGAAGTAAAAAGTTTAGAGTAGACTACATAAGAAACGAGAAATGCCGGAGAAGAACTGGTATGAGTGGAGTTATTGCACAACGCATTGCGAAACTCAAGATTAAGAATAATATTTTTGCAAGGAGACATGACAAAAAAAAACAAAGCAAAAAAGGAAAACGAAGAGATTAGACCTCAGAAAAGGTGGTAGGATAACGTAAAAAAATAGCATCAAATAAATATTTTTATGTAATTTTAATCCTGCTTGGAAAAAATTTTCTGATATTTTCACAATATTTAATAACTACCTTCTTAGTTAGGTGCCTTTGTCATTAATAAACAATCCAGTCCAGAAGTTAATATCGCGGATTACAAGACACTTATAAAACAGAATATATTTAGCAGTACTGCCTGGAGCAATCATTGCTAAGATTGGAGAGTAGAAGCCTAATTAGGAGCATCTACGGATCAGTCCAAACACAAGATAGCTACAGGTCAGACTGAACTATGAGTGAGTACCACTGTGCCACGTCGATAGCTAGGGCATGTCAAAAAGATGCAAAATACAAAAATTACGAAATAATCCAATGATCCAAGAAAATTGGAGACATGTGTACTTCAGTTCAGTACCACGGCTAGTTGTGCGAGCTTTCAGTTACGCCCTTGGCTTTCTACGGGGAAAGCTTTAAAAAAAAATCGTTTTAAGAAGCCTTTAACTCTGAACTAGTGGAACTGCTGTCTGATAGCAGGTTTTAATAAATGCAGGGATCATATCTGGAAATAATTTTCCGTTAGTACATAACTCATGTAAAATGCGTTTAAAAAAAAACTAACAATAACAGGTATTTATCATGAATAATATGTATAAAAAATATTTAGTTTATCGCTCATTGTAGTCGTATTATATAGTGGAAGAAAATAAATTATCCCGCACGTAAATATGGAAGTACTTGGCGCAGGCGCGAAGTTATAGAAAACTCACATTTTCCGCGTTTCATATGTCAGTTATAGTTTGAAAGTGTGGAATTATGGAGCCAATTCCGGATATAAAATCACCAACAGGTGATCCAGATTTAGTCACGGCAAATTATAACAAATTATCTGACCATATTAGGCGAATAACACCCCAGGGAATACAGTGCAGTGTTTTTTGCGGGGGCACAAATTGCAAATATGAAAATCCTAATAATTGGACTGCCGATAGTTTGGCTATTCAAGGACTTTATTCACATTGGTAAAATTTAATTGTTTAACTTTAATTAAAGAAAATTTAATATACCGAATTTTAATTAATTTCTTGGCTATGTTTGGAATTGGAATTTTCATGAAATATGTTTATAAGAGTGCACTTAAAAAATAATATTGGTAATTACCAATTATAAATGGACCTTGCTGGTGAAATATCATAATTTGTACTCTCATGGGTAGAAAATTCAATCAACTATTAGATTTGAATTTTATTCATGTACCCCAACTTATAAAGCATTTACCAACATTTTCTCTACATTTTTAATTTGATCATTAAAAGTCAAAGCTGTAATCACCAAAAATTTATAAAATATTTATTTCATTAAGATTCTCAAATTTTTCATTTACGTTTTTCTTTTATTTTAATAATAAAGAACTAAAGTTTTCTTGTATAAAAAACAATTAAATAATTTCCACAAAAATTTATTTGTGTACTTTGATTATTAGATAAGAAAATTGGTGCCAGTCAAAATATGAATGATATATTAAAAGTACAAAAAAATAAATATCCAAACATTCATAAATATTTATAGGTAATGCAAAAATAGAACAAATTCACATAACAAGCCACTTAAGAAATCAAGAACGTTTTATTTCATTCAGTTTGTGATAAG
Source organism: Gymnusa sp. GC000175 (assembly GCA_030264735.1). Lineage (NCBI taxonomy): Eukaryota > Metazoa > Arthropoda > Insecta > Coleoptera > Staphylinidae > Gymnusa > Gymnusa sp. GC000175. Next base: position 2,616 of record JARJDX010024232.1, on the reverse strand, counting down.
GTAATTTACATAATAATACATGGAAAAAAATATACTTTTTCATTCAGATAAAAAATGTAATGCAGTAGAAACACTTTAAAATTCATAGCATAGCTCGTTAGTAATGTAATTTATATTATTTTTTAAATGTTCCTTATTTTTTTAATAAATTATTTTAACAAGGAAAAAAATTGCATGATTAATAGAAAACTACAGTTTGGGGAGCATTTTAAAAAATACTTACCATTAGATTAGAATTTTATCGCTCTAATTGCATATATGATTTAGTAGTGCATAGCCCCCTTCTTGGTTTTACGCATATATCCATTAATGGATGTTTGTGACCACATTGTTCATTTCGTCTCGCCTTCTAAATGTTTGGATCAAATTTTCAACAGTACGTAGACCGGTTCTTTGTTTTATATTTCAACCATCTTCTTTCTACCTATTCCCCTTTTTTCCTTCAATTTTGACACTGAATTATAAGTGGTAGTAATTGATACCTTTTGTTCCGCATTACCTGCCCTAAGTAAACAGATCTCTGTTTAATCGTATTAGCATTTCTACTTTTAAATGTGACTCACGAGACTGATAAACCTAGGTTTTTCGCATTTTTTCGCGTTTTTGTTTTTGGACAGTGGTGTGAACGTTGACGGGAGCCATTGCTTAGGATAGAGGCGCCAGCATCATCATGTGGTCTTTTATCTGAAGAGAGATTGCTTCTAGGTTCCTCACATTTTTTTTCTATTGAGCTTCTAGGATTATCACTTTTTCATCGTTCTCCATCAATGAAGTTAGTTTTTAATCCGGAGTTTTGAATCTGACTTTGTCTTGTGTGCTGCCTATCAATATTTCTTTCGTTTGATCGCATATGCAGGTTAAGTCTTCTTCTTCTATATTCGCTTTATTACTAAGATATGAACAACCGACTCCGTTTCTTTGATTTATGTCCTGGTTACCACAGTAGTAAAGGGTTCCAGCAGGAGTAGAAGGTTTTCCGGGCCACCAGGTCTCTGCTACATCTAATATAATTTTATAAACAATGGCTGAAACCAACGCGATATTAGCTAGACCCAACACGACACCGGCCAAACTTCAATTACCATTTTTGCTAGCCCGATTGTTTGTATGGTTTATTACCAAATTTTTTAAAATATTGCAGTTTGTTTAAATTTCATTTAAGACTATTTTATCCAGTCCCTTCTTCCCATGAATAAATGATTACCAATAAAAAAAAGTTATGAGCACACCGCATATGCTTTAATATTGCTGCACCAATTTTGAGTCATATATTTAGATTGTATCAGAAGTCATTAGGCTGCATGACAGAAATGTTTTTAAGGAAACTTTTCCATTATTCTCCCACTAGCCCATAAGAAAAAGGCCAATTTTAATATAAATTATTGGAAACAATAACATACCTTTTTTTATTACATTCTATAATTAGTTTAGTATCGATTTATTTTTCTTCGGTTTATAATTAGTGAAACATTTATAGTATTTTGAATATAAATTTTTTAACGTGTTATTTAAATTAATTTATCAATAATCGAAAATTAAAATCTTTGATTGAATTGAAAGTAATGCAATTTGTATGGAATTTTTAATTTTCAATTACATATCTTAAAAGAAATAGATGCTCCAGAAATAGCGGGAATATACAATAAATACAATAACTGGTAACAAATACAATAACTGATATCATACACAATATAGACGATAAAATCATAATTCACAAAGCAGAGTGAACACCTAGAAACATTACATAACCGAACTATAATAAATGGCAGAACAACCTCCAGTGACCAACAACCTTGGGGGCATAGGAATAAATGAAGTCACAAAGGCAGTCACAACTCAAACACGGCAAATCTCATGGCCCAGACAATACTCACAATGAACTCCTTAAATTATTTGATGAAGAACAGGATATACTCTAAAGGAAAAACATCAAAGTTACAGTTAAAATCTACGTACTGCTACCTAAAAAATTTTCAAATTACAACGACTACCGCTTAATCAGCCTCTTAAAACTGTTCTTGAAAATAATTCATTAAAGAATAGTGAGAACATGCGAAGAATACATCGGTGGCACACATTTTGAATTTGGAAACGTGTTAGGTGCAAGAGAAGCTTGTTGACTACGATGTTCACGCTTGTTTAATCCAATATCAAAAAGTTTTCAATAAAGTACAATACGATAAGCTCACGGAAATACCAAAAGACATAGGACTGCAAAACTGCGACTATTGGCAACTGGTACCGGAAGCAAACAGTCTCAATACGCATATAGGGGAAAAGCAGTGGTGTGTTTTGTCATCAACACTATTTAACATACACTGTGAACGAATCTATCAAGAAGCGTTAGAAGACATAGACGCTGGAATTAAGATAAACAAAGAATTCATAAACAATATAAGGTTATCGAGAAACTCCCGGCAGGAGCTAATGACCAAAACAGTAAAAATCAGTTAAAGGTACAGACTGCCACTTAACACTAAGGCCCGATTGCACCGACCACACTTAAGCGAGCCTCAAGTTAAGGCTAGCTTAAGTGTGATGCGCAGTGCGCGACTTTCTGCACTGCGGCGGCTTATGCGCATCACACTTAAGCTATCCTTAACTTGAGTGTGGTCG
>JARJDX010024224.1:0-11472 GCA_030264735.1 Gymnusa sp. GC000175 | reverse complement strand
TTAGGTGTCATTCGATAGTTTTTTTTAAAAATATTGAATACGTGTTTTTCTGTTCTTCGATCAGATGCGTATTTCTCGAGATATTTGACCGTCCCGGAACTTTTTGTACACCCGGTATAAAGTAATACGTCTGGCAACCCTAAAATTTGAGATACTTGATGAAAGAGACTAGGGCAAATTACTACAGTAAGCTATTATAACATTAAGCCCCTAGAACCTCAATGGGTCAATGTAAGGTGTAAAAATATGGTAGGAAAAGAAAATTGCAGGGTTATCTTAAAAAGTGCACTGTGCGTGCAGTTTAAGTAATTTCTAGAAGATGTCGTAAATTGATAACCCAGTGAACTAGGCTCCTGCAGAATTAATTTGCAGTTTCACAAGTTGACAATATTTACCCAAATTTTGGGAGAATACTAAAATCTAAACAGTTGCAGTTTTTTCAGTAACAATTATTGTCTCCACATAATATTTGTTTTATTTTAATATCTAATTATCATAGGAATAAAAAGTTCTGACCCCTGGCTATGAAGACCTATATCTTCTAAGCTGCACTGTAAAGACAATTTGTTTCTACATAAGATCAGGCCAATTACTAATTTTCCAAATAGGTGTTAAAATATTAGAGAAAAATTTGTTTAAAAAAACCTGTTTTTAGCGCCTATTATACTAATTCATGGATTGAAAAATTAATCATTTAGAAAGTATTTAAGGAAAAGGAAAAATATTCATAAATGTAAGAGGTAGACCTTATATGTGGCCTTACATCAATTCTCTCATTTGAAACATTCCCGTTAAATTATTTAGGGAAAAAAGTATGAAACTTGCTTTGTGAAACGGTTTCAAAGAATAAATATTTTTAACGGCTGTATAAATAAATTAATATATTTTGAGAAAAAGAGATGGATGCAGATGTTATTGGCGCGGTAGGTGTGTGAATGCATCACACAATGTATCGTTGCAATGCGGTGTAATGGATACATAAAGAAATGCATAGTACATACATAGATGAATATGATACTTGGCACAGCCAGGACTGTAGACGGTCTTACTATGTTCATATTTGTTTAATAATTGCAATACATTTAATTTTTAATAAAATAACATAAAAACATAATTTAGGTATGAGGGTAGGAATTATTTTAATCTCGAGCATATTTCGCGAATTGTATTCCTCGTTTATCAATTAACCAGAAATGTTAATTTAATTTTTCAAAATTCAATACCTTGGAAAGATTTGAGCTCTGTAGTTTTCAAATTTTATATTTGGTTGAGAAATAATTGAATTAAGATATTTTAAAAGTAGTTATTGGGAAAAATGTAGCAAAATATAGTGTTTTTTTTCGAAATTATTTCTAAAATATCCAAAACGCCTAAATACAGTAATTTTATTTACGACTATAAACTAGCATTTCTGGTCAAAATTAAGGACTAATTTCCTTTAAATCTAATATAAAATATTCTTATCACCCCATTTTCCGCGAGAGTCTAAATTTTAGATAGACTTTATTTTCAGCCTAATTTTTTACTCCTTAATGTGAGTAACAGAGCGGGTGTTACATCTTTGAAGGGACCAATGACTTTTAAGTTGACTACCAAACCAGCCGGGAACAAAAATAAAATCTATAGTTGTAAAAATGTCCGGATTCGAGAAGCCTTGTTCTTTGGTAACCCGGTTCTGCGTTCTCGGCTCCTTTGCTTTGTATTCGCGGCAAAGGTAGAGAAGGTGGTTCTAGGAATTTTAGACATCGTCTTTGAGTTTTTAGCTCATGAGCTATTAGTTTTTCTGTAGTGGATTTAAATTTAAGTGGAATAATATACCTTAAAATTTTCTATTACACATCTAAAAGTTAAAAACCTCTCGTTGCCACTCGCACGCACCCCTGGATATGCGAGAAAGCATTTCCAGAAGTGCACCGTGCACGCACCCCAGGTTATGAAACACTGTTTTATCCCTATACAAGATGATGGTATATCGAACAACTAAGGTGTGTTTATGCTTCTTTAAGACACTATCAGCAATAAGAAATATAAAGGTTAAATAAAAATGCAAATGCTTATTTAATTAAATTACTGCCCAGTGGTAGAGCACTAAGTTGTTTCGATTCAAAATGTTTCGGATTTAGTTCTCGGGCGCTACGTTGCCATTTATCATTGGGAAAATTAATGACACTCTAAAAAGACGGGACAGGGAGACGCTAAATTTTTATCAAAACTTTGTTGATTTAGGTACAAAAGTATGATTTTAGTCTTAATTTAAACGTTTTTATTTAAATTTTAATGATTTTGGTCAAATTTAAACGATTTTCGTCAACTTTTTGATGATTTTGGTTAAAATCATGTTAAATGCTATTTTCATCTAAATTAAGATGATTTTGGTTAAAATTAGATAATTTCAGTCAAATTTGAACGTTTCATTAAAATATAATTGATTTTGGGTAAAATGATGTACAACTAAGCAATTGATATCAAATTTTGTTTTTGATTAAAATTATGATAATTTTCATTAAAACTTTGTTAATTTTGGTTAAAAAGGGATGATTTTAGTTTTAATTTGAACAATAACATGTATATTCATATGGCCACATTTAAAAAAGTACACTGTATAGGTGGTTGCTCTAATGATATAGGTGTAAAAAGAGTATGTCCGATCTGATTTTCCTGTGATATGCAAAGTGCCTGAACAGATATGTTTATCTATATTTTAAGTTTAAGGCACCCAAATACAAAATGTAAAATTTTTAAAGCACCCCGGTCTATACAAAGCAACTTACTTGCGCAGGTAGTACCATGTGGCACGCAATTGAGGACAATTTGAAATTTTTGTCGGCCGCTACCCTATGTCTCGGAAGAAAATGCAATTTGAAAAAAAAAAAAAACAGAAAAACTTTGTTTATTTTTTAAACTGCTGTCACATAATTTTTGTTTTAACTTACCTCATTTTACTCACCCTGTAAATAAAAAGAGATATTTCTTATATACTATATTGAAAGTTGGGTATGTGTTCCAAAAAACTGAACTCTGTAAAATATTTTTTCAATTAAAGGCGTCTTCCGAAATCTTTTGTTCTTCTACAAATAATTAATCCAATTATTTTTAAAATCATGATTTTTGTGTATTCGTAAGAGCCAAAATATTAATATTAATGTGGACAAAAATTAATTCTTGTACAACCTTAAATTAATTGCATCGTACAATGCTTTTTGTTGAAAATTGCTGCTTATTTAAAAAATATTAATTTCTCTATCCCCATAATTGTGAAGTTTATGAAAAATTCATTTCATATCAATAGGTCACTTTTTAATAAAAAATATATTAAATTGTTTTAGGTCAGTGGTGCTCACTAATTTTTCATGGCGTTTTACTTTTAAAATGCAAACTTAACGCTCATGTGTCGTCTTGAATTAATATATTTTACTTTTATTTTACAAAGTAAATTAAGGTATAGTAATCGCGACAATTTTTAAATTCGAGATTTTTGCGGAAATATCCGTTTTCAACCTCCCTCATTCAGAAAAAGTTGGTTTCGAAGTGGTGTCTGTGTGTCTGTGTCCTCTACAGCCTAGACGGATAAAGTGATCGTCCTGAAAATACATTTTTAAGCTTTTAACAAAAATTGGGAGGTCCCAGTCAGTTTTGGCTAAAATCCAAAAATAGGAAGTGGTAGTTTATTGGTGAGGTTTAGGTTTTTTGCAAATATTTCAAAATCTATTGAGTTTATGAAAAAAAAAATAAAAGTACAAAAGTGTGTAAAAATAAATTTTACACAAATTTTGTTCCTATCATTTTTTCATCAAAAAACATCTCAAATTAGTAAATGAAAGTCGTGTGGGGCCCACACCTCCATTTTTTGTTTTTTTATCGACTTATGGCATTGACAGAATATACAGTGATCCCTCAATTGCGCGGTTTTTCATTACACGGTTTAATATTGCGCATTTAGGTAATTACGGTAAATAATATTTCGGAATGTGCGGTAAATATTCAGATTACGTGATTTTACAGGCTAATAAAAAGCAAAAGATTTGTTTAATGTTAATGAATGTCCGTCCATTTTTGACTAAACATTCTCGTTGCGCGATTTTAAACATTGCGGTGTTTTTCATAACGTATCTACCGCAAAAATCTAGAGAACACTGCACCATATCAAATTTACAGGCCGAACGCATCACAATTTATTTATCAAACGTATTAATGCGGATCAAAACGGCAAACCTTTTTTCTCCAATTACAAAAATAAGTGCGATTGAGAGTTTATGGCATTTTTATTGATATTTTTAAAATAATTGTCCGGCTTTTTTAAAAAAACTGACTTTTATTTATTTAGAATTATATTTGCAAAGTTCCTTTAAAAAATATGTAATTTAACGGTTTAGTTTTATTATTTTAAAATAGTTTCATAAAATATATATTTTTAACGGGGTCAAATTGTGTAATGAAAAGAATTAGTTTTAGCTAGTTATCTAAATTCCAGTTGATAAATGAAAGATAAATATTGCAAAATTCAATTAACAGACAATATATAAAAAAAAGCTTTCCAAAGTGTTTCATGCTGATTAGAAATTGTTTACTTAACGGTGTGTTGTTTGTTCTTTGAATTGGTTAAGATGTCGTGCACTTATCAAAGATAAGTATTCAAGGGCGCCAAGCTGTCTATATATAAAGGATACGTTTTAAAATATGCAAAACGGGGGGATGTAAAACCAGAGGACGGATGTATAAAAGGGTATAGCGGGACACATGCGCCGTAGCGACGTTACAGAGGGGATCGCTATGAAGTGCACCGACGATCCGCAAGGGTGGTGCGGGGTTAGAGGGAGTCAAAACCACCCCCGTTGCTGCGGCTCGAAATCAAGTATCGCAGACGAGAGGGTCGAGCTTGTCAATAAACGCCTTTTTGCGGTCTCTCACGCCCAAAACGTCATCACTTTGTTTATAACATTGTTATTGCATTCAATCATTTTTGTGCAATGTTGCTTTATTAATGAATAAAACAGTTTTTTAGTGCCAAACAAACTAAAACGCGGGTGATTTACGTTTATAAAATTATATTATGAACTTTGCTACGTGCAAACATGGATTTTAAATATCCCCACTGTTTGCCAAATTATCAGCATCCACATCCTTATCAATATCCTTCAGTAGGTAAGAAATTATTATTACATCTTTACGTATATGCAACACAATTTATTTTATCAATATTTTTTATTTAAAACAATTTTAAATAGCATGCCGACAACCTTTTGTTATTTATGCAATTAAAATAATAGGACATAAAAATCATTTTTGAGCACTTACAAGGATGCACTTAATTCATTTCTTACAAATTTCTAAGAATCTTCAGGCAAACATCTTACAAGACACTTGAGAATTTCATTAAAGCTGCAACTTTGAACTCATAAATGTGGAGAAAGCCACAATTCAATTTAGTTTTCCACTATTTATTAAAGAAATTTACCTAAAGCAAATTGATATTGCTTTTTACAAAGTTTATTGATATTTTATTCCTTCTTACTATTTATTTTGTTAATCCAAAAAAATGTAATAAAAACGTTTTTAAATTTTTATTTACAAAAAATAATATATTTTAAATAATTTTTATCAAATTTTATATGTATTTAAAAAATTAAATCTTGGTTTCATGCTCCTGTAATGGCAAGCAATACGGACTTAAATCAGAAATTAATTCACATAAATCTGAATTATTTACACCCACACCTTGTCTATCTTTAAAAATAAGTTAAACATTGTAAACGAGTTCATTTTAATTAAAGTTCATTGCAGGCTGCAGGAGTAACAACAACAAAATGCTTTTGTTGCTTTAGTTAATTATGATTATTTAGTAATACGTCCATAATGAATTAATAATTAAATTATTACCAATAGTTACGCGCAAATATAGGTAATTAATTAGCAAACAAATGTGGAAAGCTCTCCGTCGTTTTCATATTATTTGAATTATGAATAACTCGACACGATATGCATTGTGCAGACTAATTGGCAAAAATATTTGCCCATTAGTTTGCATTGCATTTTATCACGTGGCGTGCATTTCATTTTTAAATTGACATTTTTTTCATTACACTAATAAACAATGTTTTGTGATACTTCATGCAAAAAAGTTATGATAAAAGGTACCTTTATATAAAGGGAAGTTATTACAAAAGTTTATAATGGATTTTAATTAAAACAAAGGGAACTTTCATAACGTTTTGAATTTATTTATATAAGTTTAACCACTAATATGGATAAATATGTATAAACGAGAAAAATTATAAAATAAAACTATTTTGATTTTCTTCCTAAAAATAATAACATTTTTGGTGTTACGTACACCTTAAAAATAAATATAATGTGCATTAAACTTTCCTGATACTGAACATTTCTCGTTTGAAAAAGTGATAATTATTATATACTATTGATAAACACATGCATTACAAATTCCCTTCTAATGAGGCGACTCTAAGGTATTTACTGCTCAAATGCTAACTATTTTAGGTTAATAATGTTCATCTGTTTAAGTAATATTCTCTTCATTATTTCCTTTATCTTAATATTAAATTTAAACTTAGACAAAAATGATTAATATATAAAATGTGTAGTATTAATAAGACTTTATCAATACTTTAACGCATATGTTATTGATTAGTTTTTATTTATTGTTTTGCTATGTTTTTTTTTTATTTTTTGACAAACAATATTTCTGGTAAAAAAATGGAATAAAAACTTGAGAATATTACTTTTAATAAACGTGTTTAATACTTTCTTTACATTTTTGTGTGCATGTATTATTTTTTTGCGTATCTACCCTATGTAGAATAGAAAGGGTGCGGCAATCGTTATTGGTGTTATGGTTATATTAGGATTGTATATGGTTTAAACCAGGGATTACGTAAGGTTAGTGTTTGATTAATAGATTAACTTAAATGAATTCTTTTCTGTGTCAAAAAAATTATGTTTTATATTTATAATTGTAACATGTTTTATGGGCGGTTTTGGCCGTGGGGTAATTGTTTTAAAATCTATTTTTATGTAGCCTGTTTCATAAAAAGTGGGACACTTTTCTTATAAGGTCTACTGCTTTGCATAGATCTCTATAGTCTATCTAGACATATTCATTTATTTCAATCCTGGCAAATTTGCACGTGATTTTCTTTATGATGTGGGTTTTCTCTGACTTCGCTTGTCGTTTTTGGGTTTCCTTTCTAGTAGCTCTAACGTCCATCTACTCTACAGTCTAAAATGTTCTGCTCATATCTACTTTAACTTTATGATGCGATCTATGATCTGCATTACTCCTGTTTACTGTTTTTCTACAGATTTCTTCAAATTTTACCCTTTCTTTTAGGCTTAATCCTAGCATTTATTTATCAATCTTACTCTGTGTCTTTCGCAGTTTACTTGCCACTTTTCTGGTAAGATATAAAGTTTCCGTTTTTGCATTGATTGCGGACTCTTTTTTTAAGCTGATTGGGATTTCGGATTTAAATAACTCTGTATAGATCATTTGTGGTAAAACCTAAGCGGAAGCCGGCCTGCTCCCTTAGTTGCCTGGTGGTTATTATTTGACCACACAGCTTGCATAAGCGGCCCATGAGACTGATCGGCCTCTAGCTCTCAAGCTTTCTTGTATTACTTTCTTTGCAAATTGTTTCAATTTGTTGGTATATTTTTGTTGTATAGGTTGAATAGGCTCCAAATATTGACAGATAATAACTTCAATTTTTATGGTTTTTGGGCCTTTGCCGACTTCTTGAGGAGATTTGTTATTTTTATATATCTGAAAATAATATTCTTATGACCGGAATATCTTCAGGCCTAACATTTTGAAATAGAACATATGACCCGGACTTTAAAGTTTCCAAATTTTCTTTCGGTCTCCTAACTTCGCTGATTTTAATAATACTCCATTTTTTTTTGGTTTACTTTACATTTCCATTCGCTTCTTTTTACATAGTATTGTAGTAAATAGTAATATTGAAGTAAAGATTTTTAGGTTTTTGTTCCCCTCTTTCCCAGACTGACATGCCAGAGATTTGCGAGATTTGCCACTAATTCTACATACCTTTGGTATGCGGTAATAATTGATACTTTAGGTATAAGATTAGGTAATTAAAAAAAATTTATGTGGCAAATATAAACAAATTGCCAACATTAAAGTTGAAGGAAAGTAGTCATTTTGACTGACGCTACTAGGCTACTACATCACTTTAATTTTAATAAAATATAAATGCACTTCTCTGTTCTAATAACACTACGTTGGTACTTATTTTTATTGGACTATTCGACTATTCCCATGGTATGCATTTTCTTTAACATATTTGTTAGATGCTATCTGTGCATCTTTATTAAACACACTGTATTTTAGAAAGAAAGAAAGAAATTAAGTTTCTAAACATAGGGTTTTGTACTAGAGATCGTAAAAGTAAATAAAAATAAACGTGTGAACAATCAAATTTCATATCAAAGGAACAAAAATAATTGCCTTTGTGTCTAGAATAGAAGGTCCATTTCCCTCTTGTATTATCGGAAATCTTTAAATCGCTAGAGAAATTATAAATTGCAGAAATAAGCTTTTACCCATACTTTGATTTAAAGCTAACATTTGTAATTACGTTGCCTATCAAAATAGGTTACCACAGCAAGAATTATTTTTAAATTACGAAAATGTACTTTTTTATGGAAAAATCGAGGTAATTTCTAGCAATTAATGCAAATACCAATTTATAGTTATAAAAATTCTATTATTTTATTATTATAATTTCCTAACTTTTGTTATTGTCAAAATTTGGCTTATGTGTCTGATAATTCCGAATCTCCGTCGGTTTCGTAGGTTTTTAGGTTAAAATTCATTAGCAGAAATCTGCGGATATTACTAAAATTATAACTCTAATAAAAATAATGGCGTAAAATAAAACAATCCGATTGGGGCATATAGGTAATTCTAAAATTAATCTTCCTAAAGAAACCTTTGGTGCTGCATCACTACGTATAAAATACGTCTTAAACATTTCTTACTTTATCATACGATAGTAATTGTATTGTAATAATCCAAGAAAGAATAAGTATTTGGTAGAAATACATCCAAAGTTGCACCCCTTTCCAGCTACAAGAAGGGAAGGAAAAGATTTTAATTTAGCATAAATGGCTCCTTTAAAAATAATAAACAAGTATTTTAGGTTTTTTAATTGGAAGTGTACTTCTCTATTTTTTTGTTCTCCCTATATATTTAGAAGTACTAAAAGACGTTTAATTTTAACAAGTAAAAAATAATTCTGTACACGAGAGGAAAATTTATAACTGATATTTTTAAAATTATACAAAAGAATAGAAATCTACTTTCATTTCCGTTTACCTCTGAACTCATTAGACATAAAAGATAAAATAACATTGGGTATTGAGGCTTCCGTTCATTCTGCAAATACAATTATTTACCTCTGTAAAATGAATAATTGGAGCGTTCAACTGAGATAAAAACTTCAAACCGATAATTTTAGTTAGGTAGGATGTTTGAACATTATTTTAAATTACTGTTAAAGTATATATTTAGTAATTGTACAATTAAAAATAATATACGGTATACGTAAATGTAAAAATCTAAATAATATTTAAATAAAATAATTTATTGTAAGTTTCACATATAATTATTTTTAGTTTCTTTTAAAAAATCATAAAATCACATATTGGTGGTATCAGAGGCTTATTTTTTATAATTTATTTTACCAAATACACATAATGTAATACTAATGTATCCTCCAGAGGAAGTCAGCTGCCTGTGCGCAGATCTGGTGTTGATTCACATTCATTTTAATTTTTCATATTCCAAATATCATTTTCAAATTCCAAATATTATAAAAAAAAAGATTTGAGTATCTGATTGAATATCCATACCATCTTTGTATGGATGGTTCGTACATTGAACCATCAAAAATCATTAAATCTTCTTTTATTAAGGAATAAATTTTACAAATTTTTCAAAACTTTGTATCATTTTGACTCACCAACTACCAGCTCAAACAAAAATTATTAGTTAAGTCGGTGTCGGTTCAGGGATCGACGCGATTGAACCAATAATTTTTGTTCATATTATATTTATAAAATTAATTATGAGGGAGAGAGTAGAGTAGCCGGGCGCTAAAACGCAGGACTGGCATGCTAGAAGAGGTCCTGGGTTCAAATCCGGCACAATTCTAGATTTAAAATTTCTTTCTGCTCTTGGAAGTCACCTTAAAGCCGTTGGTCCCGTCTGTGACGTTAGAACCCGCCTGTTACTCACATTAAAGACGTAAAAATTAGGCTGAAAGTAGACTCTGTCTACACCCGAAAGCGTAAACTCGCTCAAAAACGGGTCCATACATACAATTATGATTTATATGATTTTCCATTTTTTTAATTACTGACATCTAATAAAAACCTAATATTTACAAAACAGATAATATACAGCTTATAATAATAGGTATATGAAATTTGTTTGCGAATAATTTTTAAGGTATGATTTTACTAATTTACATCTACATTCTTTACATTCGCCTGGCTTTACCATCTGTTGGTTAGACATTGGATTCTTTTCCGTCTTTTGACAGTCTCATGTTTTGGGTCATTTCATTCCACTTTTTTTCGGAGATGGTCTTGACATCATTGAGCAATCTTTTTTGTGGTATTTCTCTTTTACGCTTTGTTATTCTAGTTCGCCAGTGGGCTGTGCTATTTGTCATCGTGTTAAGGTCTACACTTGCGATAAGGTGATTCGCTCGATTATATCGTGACTTTAGATCTTCGCCGAATTTTGTTTGTCTTTCATATTTTAATTATAGTTGTTTAAAGTTTAAACAAGTTAGGACATTCTGGGACTTGGTAGTTGTAGTCGTCGGATCCCGACTCGTGGGTTCGAGCACTACGCCAGCTATATTTTATATATAGTTAATTATCACTGGTCCATGATAAATAATTGTGGAAATGTATAATTTAACGTCGCAGAGGCTGAATAATCGAAAGGTTCATACAAAAAAAAAAAATAAGAAAAGTTATAAATTGGATAAAATTAGTTTATAAAAGAGATAGTTACATTAGAAATATAATAATGTAAAGAAATAAAAGTTAAACTCTTAAACCAACAATAAAAAATTAATTTTTCAATTAATATATGTAATAGGTGTAAGTAAATATTATGTTATAATTTGGAAGAAGCGAATAAAACCAAGTGGTATTTTTAAAAATATAATATATATACCTTGAATTTTCTAAATTATACAATATTCTGCAGTCTACAAGACGTCATATAAACATACACCATAATATATCGTGGGTTCAATACTATAACTAGGTAACTCAATTTTTTTTAAATTTGTTGTCTAGTTCTTCAGTAAGTTGTAGTGTGGGGACTTTCTAATGCTAAAAGTAGATATCTCTGAGCCTACCCAAAGGAACCCTAGCGCTGCATTTTCAAACTAGCGCTGCATTTTCAAACTAGCGCTG